>VMDR010003016.1:0-79543 GCA_007922815.1 Macrotus californicus | reverse complement strand
ACATTAAACAACTTAAAAAAAAAAAAAACAGCATCTCACTGGCATAAAAACAGACATGTAGAATAATGGAACAGGAAAGCCCAGAAATAAACCCTCACCTTTACAGTCATTATCTGACAGAGGAGGCAAAAACATACAATGAGATAAAGATAGTTTATTCAATTAATGGTGTGGGGAAAATTGGACAGCTATGTACAGAAAAATGAAACTAGACCATCTTCTTATGCCACACACAAGAATAAATTCAAAATGGATTAAAGACTCAGATACAAAACCATACAAATCCTACAAGAGAACACAGGCAGTAAAATCTCAGATAATAGCCTCATTGGTATGGCTCCTGGGTTGGGCATCATTCCACAAAAGGTTGCCAGTTAGATTCCAGTTAAGGCACATGCCTAGGTTGCAGGACAGGCCCCTGGTTGAGGGCATGCGAGAGGCAACTGATCAATGTTTCTCTCACACATGGATGTTGCTCTCCCTTTCTTTCTTCCTCCCTTCCCCTCTCACTAAAAATAAAATCTTTAAAAGTAATAAAATAAAAGCTCAGACTTTGCTCACAGCAGTATTTTTTCTGATATATATCTCAGCAAGGGAAACAAAAGATATAAACAAAGTGGACTAAATCAAACTAAAAGGTTTTTGCACAGCAAAGGAAACCATCAACAAAACAAAAAGACAACCCACGGAACAGGAGAACATGTTCGCCAATGCTACATCTGATAAGGGGTTAATTTCCAAAATATATAAAGAACTTATACAACTTAATGCCAAAAAACAAATAATCCAATTAAAAAATGGGCAAAGGACCTGAGTAGATAAATACTCCAAAGAAGACAAAAGGATGGCCAAAAGACATATGAAAAGGAGCTCAACGTCACTAATCACCAGAAAAATGCAAATTAAAACCACAATGAGATATCACCTCACAACTGCCAGAATGGATATCATTAATAAATCAACAAACAAGTGCTGGCAAGGATGTGGTGAAACAGGAACCCTCTTGCACTGTTGGTGGGAATGCAGACTGGTGCAGCCACTGTGGAAAACAGTATGGAGTTAACCTCAAAAACTAAAAATGGCACTGCCTTATGACCCAGCGATTCCACTTCTGAAAATTTATCTGAAGAAACCTGAAACACTAATTCAAAAGAACATATGTTCCCTATGTTCACTGCAGTGTTATTTACAAGAGCCAAGGTTTGGAAGCAGCCAAGTGTCCATCAGCAGACGACACTTTGCTACATTTACACAATGGAATGGTACTCAGCCGGAAAAAAAAAAAAGAAGAAAATGTTACCTTTGCAACAGCATGAATGGACCTGGAGATTATTATGCTAAGTGAAATAAGCCAGTCGGAGAAAGACACATACCATATGATCTCACTCATATGCGGAATCTAATGAACAAACTGAACTGACAAGCAAAATAGAGACAGACTCACAGATAGAGGACAGTCCGACAACTCTGGCAGGGGCTTGGGGAGGTGGAGGGATCAAACAATGAAAAAAGAACTCATGGACACCGACAACAGTGTGCTGATTGTGGTGGAGGGAGAGAAAGGGGGTGTGGGGGGGATAAATGGTAATGGAAAAAATGCAATAAAAAAGCAACTATTAAAAAAGGAAACTAAAAAACAAAATAAATGAAAGACCTCAACATAAATTTTAGGACTAGTAGATTTCTATTGTTTTAAGTGCAGTAGTAAAACGTTCTAAAAGCAGGATATATGACCAGTGATGAACTTCTGTTCTTTATCAAATACAAACTCCGTAACCCTATAGGTGTAAAAATTATACAGATATTATATTTACACACACACCCCCCCAAAGACTTCTCATCCCTCTTCAAATAAAACTTCACTTTCTTCACTCTCAGTGCTGACTAGCTACAGATACACCTAAAGACCACACGAAGTCCCATGTACCTGTGTTCCGCAGGTACAGGCGGTGGCCAAACAGCAGGGTCTCTAAATGGTTCTTCTTGACAGGACACAGGAAAATCTGGGGGCTTGTCCATTTTAAAACTTTCCAAAGTGTTGACAATACTTTTAACTTGTTCGTATTCTTCCAATAATTCTTGCCGAACCTTGAAAAAATATATACATAGCCTTTACATCAAAAACTTTTTGAAGTTTATATACTGCAAATAATAAATTGCTATAGAATATAAGTTTTCTTAATGTTTTTCAAAGTATGCAAAATGAGTCACTAAAGCTTATTAAAAACAAAGAACTGTTTAAAGTGATGTAGACACGAAGGCAGCTCAGGAACTGATTGGAAAAAAGACTTCACTGGGCAAGGAGTTCTATGTCCCTCATAACGGAACTTTATTTTACCAAGGAATGTAATGACCATGAACACAACTTCAACTAAGCAACTAAGTCCGTTAGTAAGTCAGCCATTCCCAGAAATCTGTAATATTAATGCTAAATCCTTTTAACATACTTGGCAACAGCTTCCAAAAAAATTACCAACCAAAATTTTGACCAGCATTTCCTGTTCCCAATATCACTAAATATGAAATGCCTGCCTGTCATGAGCATCTGAAAACCTGAGGTAATAAAAAACTATGAATTACCCACTTCTAATTTTTATTTAAATTCTCTTTCTCCTAAAATCTGAATTCTTTTGGCTTTGTTAAATCTTTCAAGTCCTAGGTAAAGTTTATTTTGAGCTCAAAGGCAAGATCTTGTCCTATACTTAAAAAAACCTCACTGAGCACCTATTATGTAGAAATTCTTGTGTTTTCACATTTATAAATTCAGTTTAACAATTCTGTTTTTTTAATCAGAAAGCACATTTTGCAGAGCGTAAGTAACTTTCCCTTAATTTTATCTTGAATAATATATAGAAAGGAACATATAAAGGAGACGAAGAACCAAAGAAAAATCTAGGTAAAACTCAACTGCTCATAGATGCAATTACATGATATACTTAGAGAAATGAAATTTTAGAAACTAATAGAAATATAGTAGAAATATCTGAATACAAATGGCAACTACTTGACACAATTAAGAACACGTCGAAAATATTTCCATGCTAGATTAGTAAACCACTCTTATCTGTGGCTAGTATGCAGGACAGAACAACTAAAAATTTCAACTTGAGCAAGTATATTGTTCTCACTCAACATAATCTGGTAACACTTAGGCTGAAAAATAAGCCAAATTTTACCTGAAAATTTAGTAAACATCAATCTGACTAGCAGAAAAATTAAAAGAAACACTTAAAAGGCATTAGTACGTAAAGTGGAAACTTCAAAGAAATGCTTGACTCTGCACTATTAATTTTAAAAGAATTTTAAGTTTTAAGAATAAGTGGGGAAAATATAATTCATGTTTTTATTAACTGTACTATTATATAATCAGGTTGTATACTCAAGAGACAGCAAATATATTAGTGTTTTTTTATTAGATTACTGACTTCTTTGTATTTGTAAGGAGTCTTTCAAAAAAAGAGGAAACTTTTTTTTTATCCTCACCAAAGGATATGTTTTATTAATTTTAGAGAGAGGAAGGAAGGGGTTAGAGAGGGAAAGAACCGTCAGTGCGAGAGGAACATCAATCAGTTGTCACATGTACGCACCCCAACCAGGCATCGAACCTGTAACCTAGGTGTGTGCCCTGACCAGGAATAAAACCTGAAACCTTTTGGTGTGTGGGGTGACATTCCAATCAATCGAGCCACCAGGCCAGGAAAAGCGGAAAGTTTCTCAAAGGAAAAGTTTCGTGAAATGGGTCAAAACTACATGTTACACTGAAAGAGGAAAGGGCAAGCAGCCATACCTTATTTCAAAACTTTGTACTCATGATTAGGCAACTGATCATGAAAATTTTTAAAAATTAAAAGTAGACTCAATTAGAATTAAGTTGGGCTGTCCAGAAAGTTCATTTGGTTTTTTCCGTACGGTGGCTCTAGTAGTGCTTAGTTGTCTTTAACTTCATTCAGAACAATTTTGCTAGATTGTATTGTGACAGCATATCAACATGCATTTAAAAAAACTTATCAAAATTGGTGAATTTTTGTGTAGCCATTTTAATATTGAATATGGAAGAACATATGCAACATTTTCAGCATATTGTGCTTTATTATTTCAAGAAGAGTAAAAATGCAACTGAAATGCAAACAAAGATCAGTGCAGTGTATGGAGAAGGTGCTGTGACTGATCAAACGTGTCCAAAGTGGTTTACGAAGTTTCGTGTTGGAGATGTCTCACTGGATGATGCTCCATGGTCAGGCAGACCAGGTGAATTTGACAGTGATCAAATCAAGACACTAATTAAGAACAATCAATGTTATACCATGTGGTAGATAGATGACATCTTCAAAATACCCGAATCAATAAAGTTACGGGTGAAAATTTAAAAATGTGTCTTTTATTTAATGGAAAAAACTAAATGGACTTTTGGCCAACCCAATTATCTTTAATGTATGTCTCATGTAATAATCAAAAATACATAAAATATTAACTGGGCAAGACAAAAAATTATCTACAGTAAACTTAAAATATATCTCAGTATTCGTCCATGTAACAACTATTTACAACATCTCAAGCTCCGATCTTCCAAGTACAACAGACTACTGCCCTGGCTCGGTGGATAACGTGGCCTTACCTGTTGCCATTTGCCTTTGACAGCCGGGTCTCTGACTGACTGGCAATGTCTCTGAATCTGCTGGATCACCCCTTGGTAATACACCATTGATGAGTCATAATTTCCAAGAAGTGCATATTCTCTTCCTTTCTTTGCATTGTCACAAATCTCAGCCAAGTTCATCTTTTTTCAGAGACCTAAACATTAAATATAATGACTTTTTATTAAGTTTTCAGCACTGACTTTAAAATATTTTTTATTATTCTTTAAAATATCAGCTTAAAACTACTTGGAAGTCAAGGTGGTTCTCTTCTTCAGGTTATCTGCAGGCATCTTACAGTGCCGAACAGTTTCTAATTTTGGCAGCACAAAGGAGATCACAAAAGAACACCCAAGGAGATAATACGAACTTACACAGCTCTGAGCTACTGATTCATGTCGCAGGTACTGGTGTTCCTTGCTCATTTATAATGACTACAAGCTGCAATAACAGTAAAGATGATCTTGCTTTTCATTCCTTTCAATTTACCCTTGACAATGTAGAAATATATAAATGTCCCATATTTTCCACTGATGTCAATTAAAACTGCAGAAATCAATTCTCACTGAAACTATTTGGCCCAAGAGCAAAAAGTCACACGGAAGAAATACATTTTTAAGGAACAGTCCTATAGGTACCCACGCCTAATTTATATGCATTTAATGAGTCATATAACTTATATCTAAGCAAAACCCTATGAATTAAACTACATTAGCCCTCTCTGTTCCTCACCTTTAACCGCTCATGACCCTGTCACTCTCTACAGCTTTTTGTCTGTGCAAACTATCACCAATCTTTTCTACACTACTAGATGCTAGAAAGCCATCATCTGAATCTCTAGCTCGGACCAAAGCTCCCCAGCCCATCCTTCTGGCTTTTCCTCCAGGCTTTCCATACATCCCCCAGAATCATCTCAGACTTTTCACCCAAGACTACAAAGAGTAAAAAGTCCAGGGTTACAGAAGAATGACATCCTGGGAAGAAGTCCAAATTGCCCTATTCTTATTTCCTGGAACAGTAAACCAGTAAGTATTTTTCTGTGCCTTCCCAAAGAGCTCGGCTCTTCTTCTCTGCCCCTTTTCTTCATGGGCTCTAACCCTCAAAATTAACCACATCTAGTTCTAGGCATTTTAAGTGACTCCAGTTCATCCTTGAAAACAGAGCTGTTTCCTTCATGTGTTTTGGCATGTCATATTTGCCCTTTCTCCCAGCACAGATTCACTGAAGCAGCATCTACGTTACTTGAGAATCACACTGCAGCAAATTGTACACTATTTTTACACAGTAAGAAATTCCAACATTGTGTAGATCTATCGCAGAACATAGAACCGCCATGGAAAACCTCTTCCTCAAATTAGAATATTAACAGAAAGCAGTAAGGTGTTTTTACAGTGAATAATCTGCAATCAATAAAGGTGTTCCATATATTATTTTCTTTTAAAAGCACTGTGAGATCAAACATTAGCTGTGCTAATATATGCAGGTACACTACTGTGCAAAATAAAAATACCTTGATGTAAAGCAGGAGTCAGGAAACTTTTTCTATAAGGGACCAGATAGAAAATATTTTAGGTTTTGAGGACCAGCAGGCAATATTGAGGACATTAGTTAAGTAGTTATATAATGATACAAATTTTTCCACAATTTTTATTGATGAAATTCAAAATGTTATAGTGATAATAGTTGAGTAAAACTTTTTGTAAAATAGGTCTCCTAGTGAAAATTAAACTTTTGTGGGGAGCATAAATATTTCACTTATTACTTTGGATTCAAAGTTACTGTTCCCTACCATCAAAAGCAAATGAAAATGTTCATACATTAGTACTGATTTTTAATAAGATTCTATGTCTTTCATGTTTGAAAATCTTTTGATCCAGATAGGGACTGTCACATACAGATAACAAATCACAAGGATACAATTCACTCGGCGTAATTGTTGTCTGGAACGCATTTAAAGAATTTACTCTTGATAATTGTCTCTTGCATGTCATTACATTGCAGATTAATCTCTTTTAATTGAAGGTCAGGAGAAGTGCCTCACCTGCAGTTAAATGGATTTTTTAAAATGAAAATATCCTTTGCACTTGCATCAAAGTCTGAAAAATGCTGCTAAAACTGTAGTTTGAGCTCAGAAAATGCATGTCCTGCCAATCCAGTCAGAGGGGGAAGGGGCATGAAGGTCTCACTTCTTTGCTTTAACTTCTGACTGCACACAAAGCTACGTGAACCAGCTTGACAGCCCTGGCCAGTGTGGCTCGGCTGGTTGGAGAGCTGTTTCTCTCTCCCTCCCTTCTCCTCTCTCTAAAATCAATAAGCATGTCCTCGGGCTAGGATAAAAAAAAAAAAATTGTTTTTAAACAGCTTGATAGCACTTGTGAATTAAACAACATGAGGTGGCATTGAAACAAGTTTTAGATTTGCATATAAAGCAGTTTTGTCTTATAATTTTAGATGGAATCCTTTCAAAAACATCAAGTCTGCAGTAAAAACTAATTTCCAAAGCCATTCAGTGTTCAACAACAGTGGCTGAGAGCAGTTTCTCTGATTCAGACAAACTGCAAATCAGCCCTAAGTTCAAAAATATTGTAACAGAACTTTACCACTGCTAAGCCACTGACTGATCTGTCATGTGGTGGAGCAAGTTCAGATATTTAGCTTCAATTTCGGACAAAAATTCATGGGACTGACAATGGCTAAGTCCACAAGAGCAACACTTTTGAGACACTGCTTGCTGGTTCCATATTGCATGACAGACTCAAATACTCTCCCCAAAATACCTGCTGATAAATGAACAATGGACACAGACTTTAACCACCTTACACTTTCACAGCTTTGTGAATTTGTTCACCTAACCCTTTTTGTTCCATACCATTAGCTGTCTGACATCTTAGCAGATTCCACTTCAGGCAGTACAGACGTAGTGTTTTCTCAAGTTTTTGTAAATATTCTTGCCTGTACTTATTCCACGAGCACTATTCATTAAAAGTAATTCTTCAGTAACTTCAGACTCATCATTGACTTCTCAAGTAAGCAACAAATGGCAATTGTGACATCTGTCAATTCATCAAGAGCCAAGGAAAACCACTGAAAATCATTTGACTTCTTTTCAATTGATTATTGGTACCCTCAACTCTTCCAGCAACTATTCCTACCAAAATGTTGATAGTCTTGCCCTGGCTGGCATGGCTCAGTGGACTGAGTGCGGCCTGCGAACTTAACCCTTTCGGTACGGGCACCGGATATATCCAGCACCCATCTGATGACCTGTGTGGACGAGGGCTGGATATATCCGGCATCCATCTGTATATAATTTTTATAAATTTTACTTATATAATTGATAGAATTTTATATAACTATCTCTTAACATTAAAGTTACAAACAACACTTGGAAAAAAGCATTGTTTTATTAAGCATAGATCTTATATAAGGTTAGGAAAGTCTTCACACAAAGGAGGACTGACCATGTGCTATGTGTGTGTTTTCGACGCAGCACCTCGTACAGTGGGAGTGTGGCAGCGATAAGAGCGCTCGTACCAAAAGGGTTAAAGGTCAACTGTTCGATTTCCCAGTCAGGTCACATGCCCGGGTTGTGGGCCAGCTTCCTGGTTGGGGGTGTGGGAGGGGCAACCACACATTGATGTTTCTCTCCCTTTCTCCCTCCCTTCTCCTCTGTCTGAAAATAAATAAATAAAATCTTAGGGAAAAAAAGGTTAATAGTCCTAAACAATTTTATTCTCTCCAAACACATTTCTTTGCCTGCTGTAATCAAACATGATTTGGTTAACTCCCCATCAGTAAGCAATTTCCTTGCTTGGTTAACAATCAGAAACTTAGAAACTTAATCTGGGTGCAGCCTGATTTTTGTTTTTCGATCTGGTAAAGAAATTCTGCTGTGACAAAATGTTCCTTTTTAGGTTTTCTAGTTTTTCTGACCATTGCTGTGCTATCAGCGGGGAGTATTATGATGAGTCTGGTGATGTTGGTGTACACCGCATTTCATTAGCACATCCATGGTGTCACTGCATAACAATCACAACGCTCTGTCGTCCAGTTCAATAGCCTACACTCCATTGTGCTTTGAAAGTGTAACAGGTCAAGGCCATTTTCCTCACCTTTTCTTGTTCTGACGTGATGTGTATGTGCTGATAACAAATAAGGTAAACACCACAGTACAGTGAAATCACGGACCTGGATCACTGTAATTATAGGGCACCACTTAACAATGCAGAGCAGTGGGAATGCCATAAAAATCTCTGTCACAACTCCTGAATTCTGTCATTCCAGTACAAAAAAAGCCACAGACAATTATGTAAGCAAATGAGTGTGGCTGCAATAAAACTTTATTTATGGACACTGATAACTGAGTTTCACTTAATTTTCACATGTCACAAAATAGTATTCTTCTGACTTTCTTAAACATTAAAAAAAATGCAAAACCATTCTTGGTTCACCGGGCATTCAAAAGCAAGTGGCAGTCTGAATTTGGCCTTAAATTGTAGTTTGCCAACTCCTGCTTTCAGCTTGTCATAAGAATCTAGGAAAATAAATTAAACCCAAAAGAAGAAGGAAGAACATAATAAAGTTAAGAGCAGAAATCAGTAAAACAGAAACAGAAAATGTCAACATAGCCAAAAGCTGGTTCTTTGGAAAAATTAAAATTGATAAACCTCTAGTGACACTGATCAGGAAAGGGAGAGAGAAAACATGTTACCAAAGCAGAAGTGAAGGAGGGGCTACAACTACAAACTTCAGAAACATTAAAAGGCAAAAGAGGGCTTACTGAAACTGACAAATTCTATGAAGGTCACAACATACCAAACTTACTCAAGAAGAAATAGAGTAATTAACCTGAACAGTTCTGGAGCATTCAATGAAATTCAATTTGTAACATAAGATTTCCCCAGAGCACGGGGAAACTCCAGATCCAAAAGGCACCACTAGTGAATTCCCCCAAGCTTTTAAGGAAAAAATAAAATCAATTCTAAACAAAATCTCTCAGAAAAAAAGAAGAGGTGGAAAAATAGCCAACTCATACTTTAAGACCAGCATTACTTTGACACAAAATCAGACATTATAAGAAATTTATATACCAATACCACTCGGGAACACAGATACAGAAATCTTTAAATTTTAGCTAATCAAACCCAGTAACATATTAAAAAGATAATGCATTATGCCCAACAGGGGTTGGTACCAGGGGTTTGTACCAAAAATGTAAGGTGTTTATTATATTTAAAACAAATCAATGTAATTTTTATTTTTAATTAGTTTACACTGTATACTATTTTGTAATAGTTTCAGATGTACAGCATAGCAGTTACACAATCAGAGATTACAAAATGTTCCCCCAATTCTTCCAGTACCACCTGACACCACACATGGTTATTACAATATTGTCGACTATGTTCCTGTGCTGCACTTTAAAACCTGTGCCTGTTTTGTTAACACCAATCTGTTTCTCAATCGCTTCACCTTTTTCACCCACTACCCTAATCTCCTGCACTGCAACCATCAGTCTGTTCTCTGTATCTAAAAGTCTATTTCTGTTTTGCTTGTTCATTTCTATTGTCCTTTAGAGTCCACATTTAAGTGGTTCCACATGTAATTTATGAATGGGAAAACATGTAGTTTTTGTCTCTCTCTGGCTGATCTATTTCACCCAGCACAATACCTTCCGAGTCCATTCAAGCTGTCGCAGATGTTAAGATTTCATTCATTTTCATGGCTGAATAATATTCGTGTGTGTGTGTGTGTGTGTGTGTGTGTGTGTGTGTGTGTGACCACTTTTTTATTCACTTGTCTATGGGCATCTGGGTTGCCTCTAAACCCCAGCCACTGTAAACAACACTGGAAGGAACACAAGGGTGCATATATTTCCTTGAATAAATGTTGTGGGTTTCTGTGGATACATATCCAGAAATAGAACTCCTGGGTCAAAAGGCAGTTTCATTTTTAATTTTTTGAGGACCCTCCAGATTGTTTTCCACAGTGGCTGCACAAATCTACATTTCCATCATCAGTGCCTGAGCGTTCCCTGCTCTCCACATCCTCACCAATGCTTGTTGTGTCTTTATTTATTGATGACGGTCATTCTGACAGGAGTGACGGGATATCTCAGTGTGGCTTTAATCCACAGCTCTCCGTCACATTGAGCATCTCCTTATGTCTATTGGCCCTCTGTATGTCCTCTTTGGAGAAGTGTCTATTCAAGTCCTTTGTCCATTTTTTAATTGAATTGGGTTTTCTTTAGTGTTGAGTTGTATGAGTTCCTTATAAATTTTGGACATTAACCTTTTATCAAATGTTTCATTGGCAAGTACCTTCCCCCATTCACTAGGTTGTCTTTTCTTTTTTTTTTTTTTAGTTTCCTTTGCTGTACAAAAACTTTTTACTTTGAAGTAGTCCCATTTGTTTATTTTTTTATTTTCTTTGCCTAAGGAGATATATCAGAAAAAATACTGCTAAGAGAAATGTGAGAAGTTTTACTGCCTATTTTTTCTACTAAAAGTTTTATGGTTTCAATTCTTAAATTTAAGTCCTTAATCCATTTTGAGTTTCTTCTTGTATATGGTGCAAGAGGGTGGTCTAGTTTCATTTTTTTTGCACATGTCTGTCCAATCTTCCCAACACCATTTACTGAACAGACCATCTTTACCACATTGTATGTCCTTGCCTCCTTTGTCAAACATTAATTGACCATTATTGGGATGGGTTTATTTCTGGCTCCCATGAAGGGGCGGAACCAAACAGGAGGCAGGTTGGGGTGAAGAGGAATGGCCCCTACCCCAGCACCACACAACACAGTCTCTGATACCCTGAGTCCACTGGGACCACTACACCACCAACCCAGGCAGCTGAATCCTCCGCAGGGCGTGAGGATGGCAGGACAGAGCAACAGGAGGTTAGCTGATACCATACGGACAGGCGTGCTTAACCCAAGAAAGATGGTGTCTGTGGGCAGTGTGGGAGAGGGACTCAGCACAGGAACCCTGGCAGCTGTCCCTTTAGTTCTGTCCCTGGAGCCCCACAACCCCGTCTCTCCTTCCACTAGTCCACTCTGAGCCTCCTTCCTTTCCTGGAAACCAGGCTGAGTGGTTGCAAACAAGATTTTGTGCACCGACCCTTTAGGAAGGCACCTGGGCTTCTAGCAGACTCTAGTCTCTCTCCAATAAGCAAAATCCCAGCTGATTTTCACAGCCAGGTATCTTGTGGGCTCCTCTTCCTGGCTCCAGTGCTCCAGGCTGGGAAGCCTGACATGTAGTTGAGACCATACTCCTCAGGGAGGATTTTGCAGCTGAGCTATCCTTCTGAATTCTCCCAGCCCTTTTTGCCATCTTCACTCTTCCCACCAGTATTGATATGGCTTCTTCTGTAAATTTTTGTATTCAGCTAATCTTCATTTGGTTATTCATACTGATTATTCTATATTTTAGTTGTAATTCTAGTTTGGTCCTGTGAGGAGGTAAGTGGTATAACTTCGACCTACTCTGCCGCCCTATCAACATAATTTTGAGACTAGAAATAAAACATATCATTATCTCAACAGATGCAAAAAAAAAAATGTGACAAAATTCAACACGATTCATAAGAACTCTTAGCAAATTAAGAACAGAATTTCATCAGCCTAAAGAGCATTATGAAATTCCTACGGTTAACATCATATTTACTGTGCAAGACTCAGTGCTCCCGCCCAAGATCAAGAAAACATGGCCAGTATATTTGTTCTCACCCCTTCTATTCAAAGTCAGAATTAGAGGTTCTAACCAGTGCAATGAGGCAAGAAAAATTAAATGGCAATATAGACTGGAAAAAAAGAAACTAGTTTTATTCACATACAACATGATTGTTAATGGAGAAAATCCTAGGGAATCTACAATAGCTACTAGAACGAACTAGTGAATTTTATGTTTTTCTCTCATTTTTGTCTGGCACATATCTTTCTTCTTCTTGGTTTACTCCATTTCCTATGGAGCACATTTTCTTCCCACAGATGGGAGGTGAAGCTTTTGAGACTGTGCCCATCTGAAAATGCCTTTATTATACTCTCACACTTCCATGATAGTTTTGGCAGGCTCCTGAATCCTAGTATGGAAATAATTTTCCTTCAGAATTTTGAAGGCACTGCTCTATTACCTTCTAGGTTTCAATTTAAGAAGATGGAAGTCATTCAAATTCCTGATCCTTTATTATCATGTTTTTTTGGTGGCAGGGGGTGGGGGCTGTTTGTTTGTGTTTGTTTGGCTTCTTGCCCTTCCTGCAAGTGTGTAGCAACTTCTCTTGGACACATGGTTTCTAAAATTGTTGATGATGGTGTTCCAAGATGCAGAACAGGTGGAAGCACTCACTTGCTCCTGGAGCCAAACAGGACTTACAGCTAAATTATAAACTGAAGGCTATCTGAACTGAAATATTACAATGGAGAATTTTAGAAAGCCACAGAGACTGGTAAAAAGGGCAGAGACAAAGGAAGGGCTGGCCCCCATGCCCACGTGTGGCGGCTGAGAAGTCAGAGAAATATCTCGGGTACAAAACTTCCTGACCCCAGGAGCATGGAGTCTCAACCCCATACAAGGATCCCTTAACCCAGGGCAACAGAGAAAAGAAGATGAGCCTGCATTGTATCTGGTGATGAAAATCAGTGGGGATTCAATTCAACCAGGAAAGAAGGGGGCCTTCAAGAGACCCAGACTCCACCTTCCCAGGGTCAAGCACTTCTACTGTTACAGCACCAGCCAGGGTAACGCACTGTCCAGTTTTCCAGCTACTGGTGACACTACTCTGCCGTGTGCAGGTCCTGCAGAAGGATCTGCTCGCTGTACCCAGTGGGAACTATTGGGGTATTCTTTTTCTGGAGAAGCTGTCAGCAGAGATTCAGACTATGACTGAACTGTGTAGCTTTGTAAAGGGGACCACTCTTCCCCACCTCAAGCACACAGTCGGTACCTGTTGCATCACTTGGCCACTCTGCGGCCCTGCTCTGCTGAGTTCAGTGGCACCCAGGAATCAAAGTGTGTGCAGGCTGGGACTTCCAAAGAGCCATCTCCCAGGAAAGCTTCTGTCCAGGAATCTGACCAGCCAGTGCTGGGTTATGTGGCTACATTGCTGGGAAGGGGAGGGAGGGACCACTGGTATCTCCCCTGCAAGCTTAGCCCACGCTATCTCTGGAAAGGGGAAGAAGTGCTGTCCCCCACCTACAGGCTTGTAGGCACCACACCCAATGGGAGATTCTTTGGACCTGCCCCCTAAGTCCCCGTGGCCCCTCCCGGCTGAGCTCAGTTCTACAGGGAGAAAGAAGGGCTGCTAGGAGCTGGGACACTTGGAGAGTGTCTCCCTCAAAGGCTATTGTCTTGAACCAAGACTCAGTGCTTGGCACCCTCCTGCAGACTCAGCATGCACTACCCTCTCTGGGAGACTCTCCTGATCTGTTCCCCCTCCCAGCCCCAGTGGCTTCACCCAGCTGAGCTTGCTCTTATGGAGAGGATGGCTGAACCTGTGGTGCACTCCTCCTGGGGGAGCTAGAGGTGGCGACTCTGACAGAGACTCAGTGGTTTGGCTCTGGAGCAGGGGCCACTTCGCCCTCACTGAAGGCCTGACCACATGACCCCCAAGCAGGGGACCCACTAATCTCGAACGTCCAAGCCCAGTCAGCCTTCCTGATCAAGCTAGCAACTGTGGAAGAATCTGTGGGTTGCGGCCAGCCTGGGCCCACTCTACAGTCTTTCTATAGAAGACTCAGGAGGAAGGACAGTCAACCTCAGGGGCAGGCAGAGTAGACCACAGGCAGAAGCAGACATCAGAGAGCCTTGGAAATTTTGACAGATCTGCCCCAGCTCTAAGCTGTACACAGATTGTGTTTTCACAACCTTGTACACAAATTGGCCTGTCCCAGGTACACCCAGGCCCAGTAGACACAGCCACAAACATATCCTAAGGTGAAAAACACTTTTTAAAAGACATAGGGGCAGCTGAATGGATAAGAAAAAATGACCCATATATGCTACTACAAAAGACTCACCTCAGAACAAAAGACACACACAGACTGAAAGTGAAGGGACAGAATAAAACACTTCATACAAATGGAAATGAAAAAAGCCTGGCGTAGCAATTCTTATATAAGACAAAAGAGACTTACAACAAAGGCCATAACAAGAGACAAAGGCCACTACAAAACACTAAAGGGACTGACCCAATAAGAGGATGTAACCCTTGTAAACATATATGTGCCCCACATAGAAGCGTCTAAATATATGAAGAAAATCTTTTCTTTTTCCTTTTAATCCTCATCTGAGGACATTGTTTTCACTGCTTTCAGGGAGAGAGAGGAAGGGGGAGAGAGAGAGACATTAATGTGAGAGAAGGACATCAATTGGTTTCCTTCTTGTATGTGCCTCAACCAGGGATCGAACCTGCAACCTGGGTGTGCACCCTGACCGGAAATCAACCTGTGGCCCTTTGGTCTACAGGAAAACGATCAACCAACTGACCCACACTGGCCAGGGCATGAAGAAAATTTTGGTGGACATTAGGAGAGAGATCAACAGCAATACAGTCACAGCAGATTCTAACATCCCATTAACATCGAAGGATAGATCTTCCAGACAAAAAAAGTCAACAAGGCAACAGCAACCGTAAATGACACACTAAATCGGATAACTTAAATTGGTATTTACGGAACACTTCATACCAGAATAGCAGAAAGTACATTCTTCTCAAGTGCACACGAAATACTCTCAAAGATGTATCACAGATTAGGACACAAAGTAAGTCTTAATAAATTCAAGGAGACTGAAATCAGCCCTGACCAGTGTGGCTCCGTCAGTTGGGTATCTCCCCACAGAGAAAAAGGTCCACAGTCTGATTCCTGGTCAGGGCACATGCCTGGGTTACGAGTGCAGTCCTAGGTCGGAGCGCACACAAGAGGAAACCAGTGGAAGCCTCTCTCTCACATTGATGTTCCTCTCCCTCTCCTTCTCCCTTTCCCTCTCTCAAAAAATAAATAAATTTTTTTTTTTAAAAAAGAAGACTGAAATCATATCAAGTATCTTCTCTGATTACAGAGGTATGAAACTAGAAATCAACTACAATTAAAAAACCTGAAAACACAGAGAGACTTGACTTGGGGTAATGAACACATAATACAATTATACAGATAATGTATTATAGAGTTGTATACCTGAAAGCTATATAATTAACCAATGTCACCCCAATAAATTTAATTTTAAAAAATTTAAAAAATTCATGTCCTGGCAGGTATGGCTCAGTGGACTGAGTGCCGACTCTGTGGACCAAAGGGTCACCAGTTCAATTCCCAGTCAGGGCACATGCCTGGGTTGCAGGCCAGGTCCCCGATGGAGGGGCACGCAACAGGCAACCACACATTGATGATTCTCTCTTTCTCCCTCCTTTCCCTTCTCTAAAAGTAAATAAATAAAATCTTAAAAAAATAAAAATAAATAAATTTAAAAATAAAAAGCATTCAAACACATGGGGGCTAAAGAGCATGTTATTAAGCAACAAAGGGGTTAACAATGAGATCCAGAAAGAAACAAAAAATCACCTGGAAACAAATGAAAAGGAACACAAAGTCTACGGGACCCAGTGAAAGCAGCACTGAGGTGGAAGTTCACGGCGTTACAGGCCTATCTCAAGAACCAAGAAAAATCTCTCAAATAAACAGACTTAACCCTATGCCTAAAACAACTAGAAAAAGAACAACAAAGTAAGCCCAGAGTAAGTACAAGAAAGGAAATAATGAAGATTAGAGTGGAAATAAATGACACAAAGACTAAAAAACAATAAAAGACCGTTGAAACCAAGAGCTGGTTCTTTGAAAAGATAAAGATTGACAAACCTTTAACCAGACCAGTGTCACCCCAACAAATTTAATTTAAAATATTTTTTAAAAAGAATGAGTAATAAAAAATTCAAAAAAAGAGAAAAGAGTACCCAAATAAATAAAGTCAAAAATGAAAGAGAAGTAACAACTGACATCACAGAAATACAAAGGACTGTAAGTGGAGTAAAGACAGTCTCTTCAATAAATGGTGCTGGAAAAATTGAACAGGTACATGAAAAAGAATGAAAAAAAAATAGGTCACCAACTCACACCACACACAAGAATAAACTCAAAATGGATAAAAGACTTAAATGTAAGTCACAAAACCATGAAAATCCTAGAGGAAAACATAGGCAGTAAAATCTCACACATCTCTCACAGCAATATTTTTGCTGATACGTCTCTTATCAAGGGAAATAAAGAAAAAATAAACAAGACCACATGCAAACTAAAAAGCTTCTGCATAGAAAAAGCAACCATTAACAAAATGAAAAGGAAACTCACTGAATGTGCAAACATATTTGCCAATGATGTATCTGATCAGGGATTGATTTCCAAAATATATAAAGAACTTAAAACAACTCAACACTAGGAACACAAACAACCCAATCAAAAAAAAAAAACAGGCAAAGACCTGAAGAGACACTTATCTAAAGAAGCACACAGATGGCCAATACACATATGAAAAAATGCTCAATGTCACTAATCATCAGTGAAATGCAAATTGAAACTACAATGCATCACCTCATACCTGTAAGAATGGCTATCATCAATAAATCCACAAAAAAAACAGTGTTGGCAAGGATGTAGAGAAAAGGGAAATCTCATGCACTGCCGGTCAGAATGCAGACTGGTGCAGCCACTGTGGAAGAACAGTAGGAAGTTTCCTCAAAAAAGTAAAAATTAAAAATGGTCAATGCCTTTTGACCCAGCAATCTCACTTCTGGGAATAGATACTAAGATACCTAGAACACTAATTCAAAAGAACATAAGCACCTCTATGTTCACTGCAGCGTTATTTACAATAGCCAAGATCTTGACACAGCCCAAGTGCCCATCAGTAGATGAGTGAATAAAATACTATGGTACATTTACACAATGGAATACTACTTAGCCATAAAAAAGGAAATCTTACCCTTTTTGATAGCATGGATGGACCTGGAGAACATTATGCTACGTGAAATAAGCCAGTCAGAGAGAGACAAATAACATATGATCTCACTTATATGTGGAATCTAATCAACAAAATAAACTAACAAAATAGAAACAGAGACATGGACACATGGACCAGACTGACAGCTGTCAGAAGGGAGTAGACTAGGACACTGGATGAAAGAAGGGGAAGGAATTAATCAAAAAGCATACAGACATAACACACAGACCCAAAAAACTGTGTGGTGATAGCCAGAGGAAAGAGCAGTAGGGGGTGGGAAATGGGGATGTAAACAGACTTTGTTTAGGGTGATGGGGCGCATGATGCAGTGTGCAGATGATGTGTTGCTTTTTTTAAAATCCTCATCAGTTGGTATGTTTATTTAGTTGAGAGAGACACTGATGTGAGAGAGAAACATTGATGGGCTGCATCCACGACAAGGAAAACACAACCTAGGTCCATGCCCTGACCAGGAATCAAACCTGCAACCTTTGGTGCACGGAATGACACTCCAACCAACTCAGCCACCCAGCCAGCGCCAGAGGACATTTTGCTGAGTTGTGTACACTTGAAATGTGTATGGTTCTGTGAACCAATAACACTCAATAAATTCAACATACCCCCCAAAATTGATGACGATGTGCTTTGAAAAGGGTCTGAAACTCTTTCAATCTAGAAATCAACATCTTTTAATTTTAATAGTAATATTTCTGAATTATTTCATTGGCAATTTCTATTTTTTCTGTTCTCTCTTTCTGGAACAATTTTAATTCGGATATTGGACTACCTAGCTTGGCCCTCTAATTTTCTTAGCTTTTCTCTCCTACTTTCCATCTCTTTATCCTTCTGCTTTACTTTACTCAAGATTTCATCAGGGGGTAAGGGGTGTGCAGGGAGGGGGGTGGGGGGAGGAGATGGGACAACTGTAATAGTATAATCAATAAAATATTTTAAAAAAAAAGGAAAAAAAAAAAAAGATTTCATCAACTTTACATTCTATCATTTCTACAAAGTATTTTCCTTTTGTATTTTATTATTGTGTGTATAATACATAGAATGCACAAGCCTTAAGTGTACTACGAATTTTAACTTTGGATACACCCAGGTTACACCCACATCAAGATACAGAACATTTCCACACCCCAGAAGGATCCTTCATGTTCCCGTAAGTTACCACTTCTCCTCTAGGACAAATTAACAGTTTGACTTCTGCTACCATCGGTAAGTTTTGCTTGCTTTAATCAGCTTTAATGAGATGTAATTTTTATACAATGAAATTCCCTAATTTTAAGTGTCCAACTTGATTCCTTTTGAAAAGTGTACACAATTGCATATCCACCACCACAGCTGACACATGGGACACTTCCACCACCCTGGGAAATTCCTTCTACTCGTTGCAGTCAGTCACCTCTCCTATGACACATTCTTCTTTATCACTACAGTTTTCTTTTATAGAATGTGACATGCGTACTCTGTTGTTTGCCTTCTTTCATTTAGAATAGTGCTTCTGAGATTCAACCATGTTGTTGCATGTATTAGTAACTCAACGTTTTATTGCTGAGTAGCATCTCATTTTATGGATATACTAAAACTTCTTTTTCATTTACCTGTTCTCCAAAAGGCACTTGGCAGAAACAAACACAAAAGTACAGTATAGCCCGGACCCAGGCCTCACAGTATTTCTACTGAGATTACATCCAAAATGTCAAGGCATGAAAAATATAATCCACTATAAGATAGAAGCAAATAATACAAAATAAAGCAAAGTTAATGCTGTTATCTAAAGGGGTCCCCAACCTCCAGACCATAGATTGGTACTGGTCCAGGCCTGTCAGGAACCGGGTCACACAGCAGGAGGTGAGCCAGAATGTAATGAGCTTGAATCATCCCAAAACCATCTCCCCCACTGCAGACCATGGAAAAATTATCTTCCATGAAACTGGTCCCTCGTGCCAAAAAGGTTAGGGACCACTGATCTAAAGCTCTTGGTAATCTGTAACTTACTTTAAATTAAGTATACTTAAAAACATATGGATGAGATATCTTAAAACAAACAATGATAAAAAAAAAAGGACCAAAAAAATCCTAGCATTAAAAAAATATACTCACTTAAATAAAAAAATCAGTGGACATCACTGCACCCCGTGTCCAGGGAGAGAGGAGGAGGCGGCCAAGCTCCAGCCCAAGACACCTGGGCACCAGCATGGCAAAGATGGCGGCTTCGTTTGTCTAGGCGCCTATCCAGGATGTGAGCACGAGGAAGCTGCAGCCCGCCAGGCCACCCTCACACTCAGACCTTCAGCAGTAAACAGGATAAAACAACTTCTTAAAGGTAAGCCTGGCCACAAAGCTGTGAAAGCTGGTTCCAAATCAGAAGAACAGTGGCCTTTTTTACACTCTAGGATATATATGAAGACAAAAGATTCTGATGGAAAAAGAAGTTGTTCAAGAGGAAGTCAAAGTTTTCATTGAAAAGAAAGCACAGCTAACACTTTCAGGAACAGAAAGGGACTAGGTTGATGACCAATTACCCAGTGAGTTTGTGTTAAATAACCCAAACATCAAAGGAACATGTAGCTGTGGGGAAAGCTTGAATACTTGACTCCTCAGAACTACTCTGGCTCCAGGACAGCCTGTTGAAACCCTGGGCGTACTGAAAAAATCATGTGACTGCCACGTGCTTACGGTTTATAATGCATGAGGTGATGCATTTTGAAAATGAAGCCAGTGTGTTAGATTTCAGAAGTGATATTTCTATTCTTCTTAATAGACAGAATATAAGAAACCATCACTCTCTTTGGGTCACTTTTCTGATCTGTAAAGAAAAAATCCTACCTTGCACTTAATTCTCTTGTACCCTTTCTGTGCCTGCCTGAGAACATTTCAGTAAGCACATTCTTAATAGGTGTGCCCTCTATTGAGGGGACCCCAAAATACCAGAATTATCTTCTGGAGTGTGGGCTCCTTGTAGTACAGGTTTCCCCCACAAGGTGAGTGTTCTAGGAACCCATCTGTATCAGAGCACCAGCTGGCGTTGTTGTGAGAGGCTGCATTTGTTTTCAGTGAATTCTTTTTGAAGACTCAACACATTTGCCAATTTCATGATGGGTGGCTTACCAGCACACCTGCCCACACCGCACTGAGTGTTCAGCAATTTTTGACCAAAAACAGCATGACCCCCGTGCCCCACCCTCCCTATTCACTCACCCCAGTGCCCCACCCTCCCTATTCACTCACCCCATGTGACTTTTCTTGTTTCCCCGGATGAGAAAAGTCCTCAAAGGGAAACATTTTGCCTGTGTGGAAGAGGTGAAACAAAAAACAGCAGAAGCACTAAAAGGCATCAAAGTTGACAAGTTCAAAAACAGTTTTGAACAGTGAAAAAATGTCTCAATAGGTGGTACTGCATCAAATGGAGAGGACTCTGAAGGTGACTGAGGTTTAAACAGGTCAGAATACAAAATTTTAATAAATAAATCCCAGGTTTTGGGGGGTCCTCCCTGTATACAGCTCTGTTGATGGCTTGAACATGCATCTCTCCAGGTCAGATTGATGTCTTAGAATTCAGAGGCAGAAAGTCCTAACCGCTGGGCTCACATGGTGGTGTAGTTTTTTCCACCCAAACTTGGCAGGGCCTTTCTACAATTTTATCCAAAATTTTATTGTCATTTGCTCACCCTTTAGCAGCATTAGCCATTAGATGAAAGTGTCAAAGATTTCCCTGAACTGCAGCACAGAATTTTTCTTCATCCTCACCCGAGGATGTTTATTGATTTTAGAAAGAAAGGAAGGGAGGGAGGGTGGAAGAGACAGAGAGAGCTATCAGCGTGAGAATCCTCAATCAGTCGCCTCCTGTATGCACCCTAACCGGGGATCAAACCCACGACCTAGGTCCGTGCCCTGACCAGATATTGAAGCTGCAACCTTTTGGGGCACGGAATGACACTCCAACAAACTGAGCCCCCGGCCAGGCGCTGAATGGTTTTGAGTGACGGCATCAAACGGTGAAAAATACATCACCCACCATTCTTCATCCATTTCTTCTGTCACTCTAAACATCCGCCCGAGGTGGCATCTCAAGCTGACTTAGATCCTTTCATTTGTAAGGTCTCTCACAAGCCATCCTGCCCACTCAATTCCGTACCTGAGGAAGCAAAACCCCAGGGAAGGATAAGGGCTTGTGTCCTCCTGCACACTGCAGAGCAGAGGACGACTCACATCTCCCCTTCCATGCAGGTAACTCGCCAGCAGCAGGCAGTGAAGGCAAACGGGGAGTCTGGCTTCTCTGATTGACATTTTGATAACATTTCTGTGTAATTTGATGGAGATCATATTTTTATTTTATTTTGAGTGAGAAAAATCTTATTTTAAAACCCCTTTATGTGAATGACTGTGTTTTTTGTTTTTGAAGTATGAAGTATGACTTATACTAGCAGGTAAGACATTATAGCAACCAAAATGCCCTTTTGGAAGGTAGTAGCACATGATTATAAAGCAGAACTTAGGGGTCTTTCCCTAAAATGCCCAATATGCATACACTTTCTGGATCCTAAGTCCAATTGCTAACATGTTTAAATCTAATATTTTTATCACCAATTTTTCTTTTTAACAAGTGTTCCTTTTGTAATTTAATTATTGAATTTCCTGGGTTTGACATATTTAGTGTTTTAGGAGATGACATGGTTTCGTTTGTTTTTGTTTTTATTTTTATTTACTGATTTCAGAGAGAGGAAAGAGAAAGGGAGACATAAATCTATAGTTCCACTTATTTACACATTCACTGGTTGATTCTTGTAATGTAGCCTGGCCAGAGATTGAACCCACAACCTTGGCATTTTGGATCAATGCTCTAATCAACCGAGCTAACTGACCAGGCTGTGACGTGATTTTTTTGAAAGTCAAATCTTATGAATTGAAGTAAGTGAGTTCCTTGATGTTTGTCATATTTACTAATGTACCTATCATAAAAAGCACCAAAACTTAGAGCAGTGCTTTATGCTTGTTAGCTTGTAATAATATAACTGTCAACCCACTTATAATTTGCAATATTGAATGTATATAGTGACAGAGTTATCAATAAAAAAATGTGGCTTCTTAAAAAAAACTCGATGAACTGAGAAAATAGCAGATTAGACAAAGACAAAAGGAGAATCAAGAAATCATAAGACAGACTTCTGGTCGACATGACCAATGTGGTATTCACATCCTCCCACAACCACATCAAAATTGGAACTAAACTACAGAACCACCATCATTCAGAACTGCCTGAAATCCGGCTGAATGGAGGTCCTGCAACTAGGGAATTAAAGAAGCCACATCAAGACTGGTAGAAGGGCAGAGATGGGAAACAGGCTGGTCCCATACCTATGAGTGTCAGATAAAAATCAGGAGGGGACATCTTGGCTGTTGAGGTCCCCCCTGAGGAGTAAGGGGTCCCAGCCCCATACCATGCCCCCAAGCCCAGGTCCCCATAACTTTTGGCTGTAAAAACTGGCAGAAATTGAGGCTAAGTGAGGCACAGGGCTTCTGGAATCCCAAGCAGTTCCTCTTAAAGGGGCTGCACACGGACTTACTCTGCTTCTGATCTCCAGCACTGAGGCAGCAGCTCCAAAGGCACCAGGGACATATAGGAAGAAACTGAATTGTCTGGCATCAGGGTGAGAACTGAGAGGGGCAGCTTGCTCCCACACACAAGTGCTGGCAGAGGTCATTGTTCCCTTGATGAGCCCTCCCCACATACAGCCAGCAGGTGGCTCCACATCTGAGGTGCCATCAACCTGGCTATCACTGTTTGCCCTTCCCAGAGACCTCCCACCCCTACTCCATCAAACAAGCAAGCCCACCCAACCTATTTCCAGTGGCTTTTCCATACAAATGGCCTGTCTTGGCTCATGCTTCAGACTCTTCTAAAATCTCTCTGGGACTTTTCCTAAAATTTCTCAAACAGCAATCTGGCCTCTGTATAACCCACACCTCTTGCTAAGTGGCTCCAGGCCGAGCACTAGCAGCAGCCAGTCTTGGTTCACAGCTTGGCCTCTCCTGGGCAACTCGAAGCCCAGCACAAGCAGCAGCCATCTGCAGATTGCTCTGTAGCTTATGCCAGGTGGTCCCAGGCAGGGCACAGGCGGTGGCTGATCCTGCACCTCCTGGGGGGACCCATAGCCAATGCACCCAGTAGACAGCTTCAGACTACACCAGATTACAACCCTACCAACACCACCAGCCACACACTCAAGGGGCAACCTCAGTGAGCATCAAAGACCCACTGAAACAAGTCCTGCTCTGCAGGGTCGACTCAAGCACAGCAGCTCCTCCATTGAAGTAGCAGCTGGTCCTCCAAGTTGACAGGCCTGGGGTCAATGCTTCTTAGTGACACCAACAGCATCAAGGCTCAACTACAACAGGACAGTGCACACAGCCCACAGAGGGGTGCACCTACAGCACCCAGCTTGGGTGACTGGAGAGGCTGTGCCACCGGGTCCTACAGGATACCTACTACACAAGGCTACTCAACCAAGTCCAGGAGATGCAGCATCTCTAATCTTATACATAGAAAGAAAAATAGGGAAGCAGCCAAAACGCAGAGACAAAGAAACAGGTCCCAAGTGAAAGAAGAGGAGAAATCTCCAAAAAAAGAACTAAACGAAATGGAGTCAAGCAAACTACCAGACACAGAGTTCAAACTGATGATAACAACAACACTCAAGAGAGGACTTTTGATCAAGGTAGAGGCATAGATAAACACAGCTGCCTCTCCGCACAGCCACATCAAAACTGCAAGTAACTATAGAACCATCACTCCCAAACGTCAGAAATTGAGGGGAACGGAAGTCTGACAATGACAGAATTAAAGAAACCACATCCATCCAGACTGGCAGGAGGCATGAAGACATGAAGATGCAGAATTGGCTGGTCCCACACATATGTAGTGGACAAAAATTCGGGAGGGATATCTCAGGATGGAGGGGTCCCAGCCCCACATCAGGGCCACCAGCCTGGGGTTCCAGTGTCAGGAAGATAAGTCCCTATAATTTCTGGCTGCAAAAACCAGCAGGGATTGAGTCAGTGGAAGAAACTTCTGGAGTCCCAAGCAGTTCCTCTTAAAGAGCCCACACGTGGACTCACTCAAGGCTCTCTCCCTCTGGGCTCCAGCACCGGGGCAGTAAGTTGAAAGGCACCAGAGGGGATTACGGGGAGGAGCTTTAGTGTCTGGCAACAAGGCGAGCACTGGCGGGCAGCTTTCTCCCAACATAATCGTGGGCAGAGGCCATTGTTCCTTTTCTGAATCCTCCCCCAACCCAGACCCACAAGCTCCCAGACCAGGGCCTCGGCAGGCTGAGACTCCATCAACCTAGCTAACAATGTATGCCTCACCCTGGTCATTCCCGGAGGCTCCACACCATCCAAATTACAGGCCCACTCAAGCTGTTAACAGTGGCTTGTCTATATGAATGGCTGGTCTTGGCTCATACTTCACAACTTCTTAAATACTCTCAAACAAGCAATCCTCAGGGAGCCTCCAGACCCAATACCTCTTGCTCAGTGGCCCCAGGATGGGCACTAGCAATAGTCAGCCTAGGTTCACAGCCTGGCTTCCCCTGGGAACCTCCAAGCCCAGCACAAGTAGCAGCCATCTGCACATTGTTTTGTAGCTCCAGGAGGGTGGTCCCAGGCAGAACACAGGTGGGGGCTGACCTTGGCCTACACCACCCAGGAAACCCCAGAGCCTGTGTACCCAGTGGACAGCTACAGACCACGGTGGAGCGCTACCACCCTGCCCCTGCACAGCTGATCCTCCATGGAGGATGGAGGTTGGTGGTCAGTGGTCACAACCAATCCTTGCAGCTGACTGGGCCAGGTAAATCTCTCCCATTAACCTGCCAACAGCAATCATGGCTCAACTACAAGAGGAGAGTGTACTCAGTCCACATGGAGGGCACACCTTGTGTATCCAGCTTGGGTGATAGAAAGGATGTGCCCTGGACCCTACAGGACACCTACTACATTAGGCCATGCTACCAAGATATGGAGTCAGAGCAGCTCTACCTAATACATCAAAACAAACACAGGGAGGCTGCCAAAATGAGGAGACAAAGAAACATGGCCCAAATGAAAGAATAGATCACAACTCCAGAAAAAGAGCTAAATGAAATGGAGATAAGCAATTTATCAGATGCAGAGTTCAAAGCACTGGTTATAAGGATGCTCAAAGAACTTAGTGAAGACCTCAACAACATAAAAAAAGATCCAGTCAGAAATGAAGGATACACTAATTGAAATAAAGAAGAATTCACAGGGAAGCAACAACAGAGTGGATGAAGCTGAGAATTAAATCAATGATTTGGAACAAAAGGAAATAAAAAAATAAAAAAAAACAGAAGAAGAAGAAGAAATAAGAATCCAAAAAATGGTGACAGTATAAACAGCCTCTGGAACAACTTTAAGTGGTCCAACATTCACATCATAGGGTGCCAGAAGGAGAAGAGAAAGAACAAGAAATTAGAAATCTATTTGAAAAAGTAATGAAAGAAAACTTCCCTAAGTTGACGAAGGAAATAGACATCCAAGTCCAAGAGGCATAGAGAGTTCCAAACAAGATAGATGCAAAGAGGCCCACCCCAAGACACATCATAATTAAAATGCCAAAGGTTAAAGATAAAGAGAATCTGAAAAGCAGGTAGTTACCTACAGGGATTTCCCAGAAAGCTGTCTGCTGAATTCTCAAAAGGAACTCTGCAGGCTAGAAGGGATTAACAAGAAATATTCAAAATCATGAAAAGCATGGTCCTGCAGCCAAGATTGCTCTACCCAGCAAAGATATCATTTAGAATCGAAGGACAGATAAAGAGCTTCCCAGAGAAGAAAAAAACTAAAGGAATTCATCATCACCAAACCATTATTTCATTATTATATGAAATGTTAAAGGGACTTATTTAAGAAAAAGAAGGTCAAAACTATGAACAATAAAATGGCAGTAAATACATACCTGTCAACAACTGAATCTAAAAATCAAACTAAGCAAACAGGAAGAACAGAGGCAGAATCGTGGATATGGAGAGCATTTTGATGGTTGCCAAATGGGAGAGGGGTTTAGGTTAATGGATGAAGAGGTGAGGGGATTAAGTACAAATAGATAGTAACAGAATAGTCATGGGGATGTAGAGTACTCTGTAGGAAATGGAGTAGCCAAAGAACTTATATGCATGACCCATCGACACGAACAAAGGGGTGGGGATTGTTAGGGGGTCAGAGGTTCTGGGTGGAGGGTGACATAGGGAGAAAAACTGGGACAACTCTAACAGCATAATCAATAAAATATAATTTTTAAAAAATGCTCAAGGAACTTAGTGAGAATTTCAAAAGCATGAAAAAGGACATAGAAACCATAAAAAAGAACCAGTCAGAAATGAAAGATACACTAACTGAAATGAAGGATAATTTACAGGGAATCAACAGTAAAGTAGATGAAGCTGAGAATCGAATCAGCCACTGTGACTATAAGGAAGCAAATAACAGCCAATCAAAACAGCAAAAAGAAAAAAGTTTCCAAAAAACTAAGGGTAGGATAAGCAGCCTCTGGGATAGCTTCAAGCAATCCAACATTTGCATCATGGGGGTGCCAGAAGTATAAGAGAGAGAGCAAGAAATTGAAAGCCTACTTGAAGAAATAATGATGAAAAACTTCCCTAACCTGATGAAGGTAATAAACGTGCAAGTCTAGGAAGCACAGAATTTCAAATAAGATGAACCCACAGAGGCCCACACCAAGACACATCACAATTAAAATGTAAAAGGTTAAAGACAAACAGAGAAGCTTAAAAGCACCAAGAGAAAATCCATTAGTCACCTATGGGGTGGGGGTTCCAATAAGACTGTCAGCTAATTTTTCAACAAAAACTCTGAAGGCCAGAAGGGAGTGGCAAGAAATATTCAAAGTGATGAAAAGCAAGGACCTACAAACAAGATTACTCTACCCAGCAAAGCTATCACTTGGAGCCTAAGACAGATAAATAGCTTCCCAGACAAGAAAAAGCCAAAGGAGTTCATATCTACCAAACCAGATTACAAAGGGTTTGCTTTAAGAACAAAGAAAAAGACTAAATATATGAGTAACAAAATGGCAATAAATACAGACCTATCAACAACTGAATCTAAGAAACAAAATAAACAAACATGCAGACCAGAAACAGACTCATAGACACAGAGAACATCTGGATGGATGCCAGATGGGAAAGGGATTGGGGGTGATGGGCATAAAAGGTAAAGGGATTAAGAAGTACAAACTGGTTGTTACGAATGGTCATGGGGATGTAAAGTACAGCACAGTGAATACAGCCAATAATATTCTAACAACAACGTAAGGTGTCAGAGGGTATGAGATTTATTAGGAGACCACTTAGCAAGTTAATATAATGTCTAGTCACTGGGGTGTACACATGAAACTAATACATTATTGTACGTCAACTGTAATTAAAAAATAAAAAATGATTTTAAAAGACGGGGAAAAAAAACTAGAAGATAGAGCTATAGAAATTTATCAAAATGCAGCATAAAAATAGAATAAGTAAGCAAAAATAAGAAATGCAGAAAGCAGAAAGAGAAGGAAAAACAAGAGAGAAGCGATATGCAAGCATATAGTGGCTAAGAAACTTCCAAAATCTATAGACGACATATAACTCAAATAAAAATAAGTCTACACCCAGAGACAATGTAGTAAAACTGAAGAATGCGAAAAGCAAGAGAGAGATGACACTATGTTTACAAAGGGAAGATAATAAATATATTGACAGCTAACTCTTCAAAAGGAACATTGGAAGCCTGGGGTAAGTGGAGTATGTCCCAAGTGCTAAGGAATGGGGCAGGGGGAGAATGCCAACCTAGAACTGTATACCAAACTAAGCTATTCATGTGTGGAAGCAATATAAAACGTCCAGACAGAAAAACATGGTTTTAATACAGGCACCACAAGTTTTTAGCTGTGACCACGGGCAAATCACGTTCCACATCTAAAAATAGGGAAAACACTATTGAATATCATAAGGTTATTGTAAAAATTAAATGGGACAATATGTTAGTACCAGTTATAGCATATAATGAGCCCTGGATCAATGTAAGCTATTATTTTACCCTATATTCAACATTAATACAGAGGTTTGGAGCTGCTTAAATTTTTCCTCAAAAATAACAAAAAATGAATTGACCCAGTTTTCACTACAAATTTCTACATGTTATACCAGAACTTTAATTACTTCCAACCATAATCTTGAAATATATAGTTTTTTAAATCTCATTTAATATAAATGAGAAGAGTTTCTAGGACTTTTAAAAGGTCAGGTTACATCTACACAAAGCATAAAAGATTTTAGCAATGTCTAACATTTGACAGTATTTCTCTTATTTTGAGTTTATCATGTATTCAAAAAACGAATTCAGCATCCTCTTGCAGTATTTACTGCCAAACTGATACAGTAATGTTGCCTTACACAGAAGGATCCAAGTAGTATCTTCATGCAGAGTCCTATGCTCAAAATAAAAAGCAGAGCTCAGTTCAAGTTCATACTCAGACCAAGAATAAGGATTATTGCTTAATCAGATTTGGGTAGTTAAGACTTGTCTTTTCCAACACTCAGCTCTAAATGTAACGAATAAAGCCCTGGTTCCAACCTGTCTCTCCAGCTACATCCCCAACATACTCTTTCCTCCTTCCTATTTACCATTCCCCCACAACACACACATACACATACCCACAAATTCTCTCTCCCAACATACTTGGATTTTTAATCTCATATCAAGACTAATACACATATTTGGAAAAACTAAAAACTAGCTTATACCTAGAACCCAAAACTGCTTAGGATGTCACTAATCATTCTTTTTGATGAAATCATAATATTTATAATTCTTTTATCTCCACAGTCTCCTGATTTTTATATAGAAATATTTTTTTCAAACTAAATTTCATATGAATGATATTAAATTCAGTTGTAACACATATGGGATTTGAGAAAAGCTCTCTGCTTTAAAGTGTTTCCAGTCTCATACCTTCATGCCCCTGTCACATTGCTTCTTCTCCTCCTATGAGTTCTAAAGCCTGAAAGTAGGTATCTGTTCTAGAAATATGGACGCAGCCACCAACACAACAACAAATCAAGTCTAGTTTTCAACATTTTATTCTACAATGAAGTCTACTCATGTCCAAGCTCTACACATATATTTTTTAAATATATTTTATTGATTATGCTATTACAGTTGTCCCAATTTTCCCCCTTTGCCCCCCTCTACCCGGCAACCCCCACTCCTTCAGGCAATACCCCAACATTGTTCATGTCATATTTTTAATGCTTATCCAAATCTCCAAAGTCCAGTTTATTTCACACAATGACTACTATAAATACAAGCAATTTTAAAAAACACATAATCACAACTTCTCAAATGATTACATCTTGAAATATGTTTTGACAGCAATAAATTAGCCTACTATGTGAGTACTCATCACCAAAATAGTTAATTTGGAAAGTTACAACCCCTCCCATCTTTTTGTGTTGGGTTATATTTTCAAGGACTTGCCATGAATAGAGAATATGACTTAATCAGAAACCCAAAAACAACAGATGATTACCTGTAGCAATGAAGCCTTTTCATTTGTTTCCTTACCTAAGCTCACTTCTCAAATACTTGAGAAACAGAAAAATAACTGTCCATGCAACAGAAAAGTATCTAGACAGATCATTCTAAGACCTTAGCTGTTTCTCAAAAGTAACTACCACAGTAATTTCTGCCCATGTACTAATGACCACTGGCATCTTTAAAATACTACAGAAGATAAAAAAATGTTTATCACATGCCACTCTGTCTCAAATGGCAGCTTAAACTGTAAGTCTGAAGTGCTTAAATACTCCTTTAGCATGAAAATAACAGTGACAACATTTGCAGAATGCTTAATCCACATCAGGCAATGTGATGAAAATGGCTTACTAGTCATTATCTCATTTAACCCCAACCACACTACTAGATAAAAATGATTAAACCCACTTAATAGAAGAGGAGGCTGAGACTTTAAAAGAACTTAAACTTGCCCAGAGCCTGGATTTGCGTCCAGATGCGTTTAACTCAGAGCCTGCCCTGCGGGCTCACTGTACTCTCTCCGGCCTCAAATGTCTTCAACATTTATCAACTCCTTCGGTTACACAGCTAACCAAAAAATAAAAATAAAAAGCTAATTAGTGGAAATAAAATAATGTATCTTGCTCAGATTGCCTATATAATTAAATATTATTGTTCCTTAATTTCATAGTTTTTTTAATAATATAACATAAAACCTTTCAAAATCCTGTCTGTTTCATATTACTTTATCAAGCACTCTTTAAACAAGTAATTTTCTTATCATATTTATTCACTCATACACTCATCATCCAATCTACACTATTTGGTAAGCACCTATCCCATTTAGCAAATACCTATAATTATGTAACAAACAGTGAAAGGCCATGTGAAGTTATCAACATAATTCTTGACTTCAAAGAATATATAATAACTAAGGCTCACTAAAAAGACAGGTTTAATAGGAGCTTTTGAACAACAATTACTAACAATTATTAATTTACAATTACAAAGTTAGAAAGGGACTTAAAAGGTCATTTATTCCACCTCCATACCTTCAAATAGGACCGTAATCAAACCATCACTACCAAAAGACAGCTAATGGAGATTAAAAAACTCACCTTAGAAAATTACTCCATTTTTTATACCACTCTCACAAATCTATGCCTTAACTTGACTAACACATGCCTCTACATACCTGACTTTTATTGAGTATTCTCATGCATACGTTCACTAGGTCTACCATATGTGTTTATCTGGAAAGTATTTAAAATAGTGCTGAGCACGTTAAAACACACATATATGTTCATTTTCAAACAGATGCTCAAATATTAGTGAAATCATCATATAGAAAATCACACAGAAATGAGATGTAGTCAGAGAACTGAAGAATTTTGATACTATGGGGTCTCAAATCACACAGTGGAACTCTGTTTCTTTGAAGATGAAACAAACAGATGCTCAAATATTAGTGAAATCATCATATAAATCACACAGAAATGAGATGTAGTCAGAGAACTGAAGAATTTTGGTACTATGGGGTCTCAAATCACATAGTGGAACTCTGTGTCTTTGAAGATGAAACCAGGTCAAAGACATCACTACTATTAATGGGCTGTAAAATAACATTTTATAGTTTTTAAGGAAGCCTTGTGTAAAAGAATAATTGATGAATTCTTTTACATATCAAATCCTTATTTTGTAATGTTCCTACCTGATCTACCTGCCTCATATGGTCACATAAACTCCCAGAACATGGCCTCCTGTCCAACAGAAATGATGAGCCTGTCACATTGTTAATAAGGAGGGAAAATGGGGAAGAGAAAGGTGTCCAGTTGTTGAGCACTAAAGGTTCGCCTCTTCCCAATAATCTCATAACATACAGACAGCATCTGCATCTTTTGAGTGTGGGCACAGGTCTGGAGACTTGCCTTGACCCCAGACTGTGCACTGCAGTCTCAGAACTGGACCGCCTGTCTGCCAAGCCCTTTCCCTCCGCCGCTCAGCAGCTGACCCCGAGGCTGACCCCGACAGTGTTCTCTCTAAAAGAATGCAAAGGCACATGCTGAGAAAGTAAAGTACAAACTATCGTAAGGGCCTATCTAATTTTACTGTGACACTTACACAAAATCGACAATAATTATCAATTAAATGAATAAATCCAAAATTGTTGAGGAATGGTCTGATTGTAAGTTCTTAGCCTTGATTCTATCCTCAGTAGCACAAACTTCCTCAATGTGTTAAGCTCTCCCTGAGTAAATCAATCCATCAAAATTTAAGGAAAACAATCACATAACCTTGTGTTTTGTTGTCACTGAAAATTACTTCTTTCTAATCTCGGCTCAGTGAGACAATTCTTTCTTGCCCCCACCAGTCCCCTTTCCGCCGCAGCTGTGCCAAATCGCAGCACTCTGCTTTCCTAACCCCGTCTCTTCCCTTACCAGCTGACCGTTATCGCCACCCACCTCAGAAACCATGGTGATGAACTTGCTCACATCCATCACCCAACCTGCAAACATCCCTGTACCTCTTCTCGCCTTCTTCAGTACATCGCTCCCCTATCAGCACTAGCGCTCTGCCTAGGAACACAGCCAGCACGTAGGTGATACTTGTAAAATGCAACAAATTAATTCTCTCACCCTGCTCGCCTCACCCTCCCCTACATCTGGGGGGACCTCTATCAGCTCTCTCCTCTTTCTTCATCCACTACATCTTCACACATTTCCTCTTTATTGGCTTTTCCCCTAATAACTTTTTATCAATTTTAAAACAAACAAAAAACCCTACAAACTTTTTTACTTACTGCCTCATTTCTTTATTTTTTACATGGCCAAGCTTCTTTTTAAAAAAAAAAGTGGAACTGGAAATTTCACATTAAGGAAGTACTGTCAATTTTCTAAAGTAGGATATTATATTTATATATTCTTAAATAAATCCTTAACTTTTAAAGATACATATTTTTAAATCACAGATAAAAAGATACGATATCTGAGTTTAGCTTTAAAATAATCCAATTGGGGGGGCAGGCATTATAAATGAAACAAAAGTGGTTATGTGTTCATTCTTCAAACTAGGTGATGGCTACATGGGGGCTCATTCTATTCTCTTTTGATGTGTGCAGAAAAATTTTAAACTTTTTTTCAAATAGCCTATGCTCAGATTCCTCTTCCTCATTTTTGCAAAGTTTGGAAATGATGTGGAGCCACCAAATCCATGGGACACTGTTCAATCTTTACCTTACGTGCCCTCTCTGAGGCACCTGATACTCTGGCCTCCTCACTGCTTCCTCTCCCTCTCCTCTGCCGTTTGTCATGCATGCTCTCCAGGGCTCTTCCTCTTACCTCCTAACCTCAGCATTCTGTGCCAGCTTTTCTCCCACTTCCTCTCAAAATGTCCCAAGACGAAGGCACACACACACACGTGCACATGCATGCGCACACACAACGTAAATGCTGCTACTTTGCAAGAGTTCCGTATTCAAACTTTTCCCTTTTTCATTTCTAAGCATCCTCCCCTGAGCTGGTCCATTCCCTCCTATAATTCACTACTGATCTGCATGCAAACCTCCACCTCCAGCTGTGAGCTCTCTCCTGCCCTCCAGATCCCATGCATACTTACCTGAACACCCCCTACAGGAACCTGGAACAGATACTCAAAACTGAACTGCTTTATCTTTATCTTCCACATCCACAAAAACCTGCTCCACTTCACCTCAATCAATGGTTTCATGATGCTGTCTGTCACTCATTCTAGCCAGAAAACTAGGAATCAGCTGTCTTAGGGTTCCAAATCTACCTAGCCCCCAACATCCAAACTCTCAAAAGTCTTATTAATTTTACCTCTTAAGTGATTCTACAATCCATCTCTTTCTGTAACTCCAATGGCTTAGTTCAAACTCTCTTCATTTCTCCACAGGACTTAGTTGCTGTTCTAAAATTGGTTTCCCCACCACCACTCCATCCTCTGGTAGGCTCATCCGCCACACCGGAGCTGGGGTTTTCTTCCTAAACTACAAACCACGTAACACTGCTCCACTTGAAATTCTTCAGTGGTCGCCCCACGTTGAAGAAAAATTCTAAATCTTTACCAAGCACTTCGAGATCTGGCCTGGCCTGCTACACCGCATGTATTCTGGGACTCAGTCACCAGAACCGCCTACAGTTCCCCAAATACAAAGCACTCAAATCTGTCCAAAAAGCTTGCTGTCCCATTTGCCCAGAATGACCTTCCTCATCCTCTCTCCAGGGAAAGTTTACTCCACTTTCTCAGCACAAGTCAAAGGTCCCACCGCACTGGACTTGCCCTGACCTCCTCAGACAGAATCAGGCTCTTTCTCCCAATGTGTACAGAGAACGGCACTAGTTTGAAATCCTGACTTGGATGCGTTAGACCCATGTGGGTTGAAATTCCAGGTTCACAACTTTACGGCTACGACTTTAGGCAAAGTCTCTGTAAGTCAGTTTCCTCATCTCCAAATGACAGTAGCTACTTCACAAGATTGTGAGGGTTCAGAAAGACGCTGTGTTAAAAAATACACTGCACAGTGCCTCACAAAGAGTAAGCATTAAATAAATGTTAATGTTATGCCACTATTCATTCCCACTCTGGGCTCCTATAGCAGCTTGCACCCATATGTGTCACCCTGTTGTGATGACATGACTCTTCCCCATGCAGGACACACACTTTCATGTCTGTATTCCGACCACCTGGAATAATGCCTGGCACATAGCAGGGTCTTAATAAATCCTGAATGAATAAATAAAATACTTCAAATCCCTGTACTATATAACAAATGGCTTCGATTTTTTTTCTAATGGTCTTACTAAACCTGCTTTCCATCTCCTTGCACAAAATTGCTATTTTAAGGAAAATTTAGAGACCACCTTCATTTTAATTAAGAGAAAAGGAATTTTACACTGGCCTTATGTTGCTTTATTTTTTTTTTAAACACACACACAAATCAGCACACAATAATTTGCCAACATACTATATAAAATACGAAATTTCTAGGATGGTTATCTGCCTATCAAAAAAATGTTAAAGGGTCAAGTAAGGTTGCCTAAATCTGTGTCAGCTTTCTTACCACCACTGGAGCCTCAGCCAATCAACCAACTAACTCTAGGGACTAAGGTGTACTCCAGAGTAGTAGTAGTAGTAGTAATAATAATAATAATAATAATAGAAGAATATGGCATTTTTCACCCTGAAAACATGCTCCGGAAAAATTCTAAAAAACAATGGATTAATCAAAGAAAATATTACTACTCACTGCTTAAAAAAAAAAAAAAAAGTCTGTGCTTTAAAAATTACTAGTACTGTAATTTAAAGTTCAATTAATCTTCAAAGTAGAATCAAAATACGCGTAGGCACTGCTCAAGCCGGGGGGCGAGGGTAACTCATTTTGCAATCCTGTCCCCCAAAAAATAAAGTGCAAAACGGTAAAAACCTCAGATACTTCTATATGATAATAGCACAGCATCTTTTGTCCACTTCTACACTTAACCTTTAAACACCCATACCCGCTGGGTAATTACTAATCGATAGGTTTAATGGGCAAACGCCTCCGGGCTCCTGCAACTACCCGTGATTAAACACCTAGAAACGCACGTATCGGGGAAAGAGGAGAGCCCGATCAACCGGAGCTCGTCGGGTCTCAGATCGAACGTGTGCCACACGCGCGGCTCTGCAGGGAGAGGCGGCCGCAACCTGGGCGGGTCCGAGGTCCCGCAGGCCGGGGGCCCCGCGGCGGCGCGGCTGCTCCACCCCGAGCCCACGCGAGGCGCTGCCCGGCCGGGGAGGGCAGCGCCCGGCAACCAGGGCGGGCGCCACAGGCCGGCGACAAGTCACATCTCACCTTCGGTCCCCTTTCCGAGTGCGCAGCGCCCGGCTCCGCGACCACCCACAGCCCCTCGCCACAAAGAGCGATTTTTCCTCCCTCACGGTCCGCGGAAAGTTTCTCGGTCCCCGCCGGCCGTCGGCGCCGCCGGGCTTTGTAGTCCTCCCGCCCAAGCCCCCCGGCCAAGGCCGCGCGGCCCGGGAGCCGCCGAACTACAATCCCCACAATGACCCACGAGCCGGCGCCCCGCGGCGCTCCCACTCTCCGCGCGGCGACCGGCGCCCAAGGGCCAGCGACGGGGGACGGGGTGCGGCTGTCACCCTGGGCACCCCGCTGCCCGCTCGCCCGCTCCGGCCGGCCCTGCTGGCCTCATTACCCAGGTGCTGCAGGTCAGCCGTCTGCGGGTGATGGCGGTCCAGGTGGGGTGCGGCGGGGGCGGGGCCCTGGCTGCCGACTCCGCGGAGTCCGTTAGTTCACGACAAGCGTGAAGAGGCGTGCGGTTGTCATGGCAGCGCGGGCTGCGCGGCGGTGGCGGGCAGCGGGTGCGGGGCGTCAACGCTGGGGAGGAGCCCGGAACCCGGCGAACGTGCAGGCCGCGGAGGCGCACAGGTGCGTCTGGGAGAGCCGGCGGCGGCGGCGGTGGGATCCGCTGACTGACTGAGCGCCGGCGCTGCTCCACCAGCCCAGCCAGCGCCGTCCGCGGGGCAGCGGGTCCTGGTCCTGCAGCGGGGCTCGGGGGTGCGGCCGCCTGCCGAGAAGACGCCGGCGTCGGAGGAGGGAGCCCCAGCCGGCCCCTCCCGCCGCCCACCGGGCTCTGCCCCAGACCTGTTTGTTGTCGGAGCCACCTCGGCTTGGGCTGCGCACCAGTGTAATCGCACTTGCAGCCTCTCACACCTCCTTGCTCCCCGTTTTCCGAGCAGTGGGCGAGAAGGAAATCTTTTAGCAAGGTGTAGTGCGTTCGGCCTTTAGGATGATTCAGGGGATTTGAGAACTTGCTGGTAGCATGGGTTTCCCTTGCATTTTGGTCTGTTACGCTATCTGTGGACTCCCCTTACCATCTCAGATGCTGTGGGGGGAGGAGCCAGCCTTCCTCTATCCTCAATTAGACACGAGACAGATTAGCAAGAAAAAATGGCCAAATGGCCAGATCAGAGACCCTCACATGCAGAAGTTCAGAGACAGAAAGGGGAAGATGGGTGTATGAGACATCCTGAGCTAGGGTTGAGGTACTGCACCTTGGGGCTTCAAAGGGTCATTGCGAGAGGGTAAGAAAAGTAGACGCTTAGTCAATAAATGTTTGCCTGCCCTATAGAGAGGTCAAAAGTGATCATCTCATTATAGGCAAGGCCCCTAATTCAAATTCACTAAGTAGTTAAGGGAAGGGAAGAAATTTTTCTTGAGCAGGTGGCTAAAGTTTCCTTTAGCTGAAAACAATCTGCATAGCAGAGGCACATTTTGGGACGGCTTGTTCTGAACCCCCACACTGCAGCATGCTACAAACCGAAATTAGCTTCTACCTCCCTCCTTGTTCAGGTCCTGATGCTGCACTGGGTGTATCCAGGTGATATATATCCTCGGTATATCCAGCTAATATCCATCTCACAGAGCTTGTGAGAAATACAAGCACTGATGCTGATAAAGCATTATAAAACAAAGCCTGGCATTTAACAGTACGTTTTAATTATTAATTATTTAGTTCATCATGGTAAGGGTAGCCTGGAGGCAAGGGTGGGTTTGATTTAAGAGGGAGTTTTCTGTAGTTTTGGAAAAGCTCTCCAACTCACTTAGCGTTAGGGTTACCGAGGTATATGCATTTGTCAAAACTCATGGAATGATATACCTATGGCTTGTACATTTCACTGTATATAAATTTACATCAAAAGAATAAAAATATGAGTTGATTTTTTAAAAGATGTACTCTCAGCAACTTTCAAATATACGATATAGTATTATTAACTATGGTCACTGTGCTGCACATCACATCCCCAGGATTTACCTTATAACTGGAAGTTTGTACTTTTTGACCCCCTTCACCCACCCTCCACCTGCACCTCTAGCAACCACGCATCTGTTCTTTGTATTGTATCTCCAAGATTATTATTAGAGCTATGAACTCATAGAAACCATAGAGATAGTTTAGGTCTAATTTCCAGATTTTGCTCATGAGGAAAATGAGGCCTGAGATGAAACAAGTGGGGGCAGGGGGAAGGGAAGCTACTGACCCTATCATTTTCTAGTAGCAAATGTCTCCTGAGAAATTGTGATTGAAAATAGCAAGCTCCTGTGTGTGGTGTCCCATTCCAGTCGGGGTCACCTTGCTCACCGAGATTCTGTTGAGACTGATTCAAGTCCCTTTCCACTCCTGTGGAGAGACCAGTGTTCTCTCCAAGACCCCACATGCCCTGGGAGTTAATGGCCTCAGTGGCACTCTGGCTCCAAGTTTTGCCTTCTCGGAACATGCAGGCCCCCTCATATGTCACCTCCTGCTGACACACAACATGTCTTTGGTTGGTTGTGTAGCAGACTTTTCTGAAGGTGTGGAGCAACTGAGGGGTTTTAAATGAAGGTTGCAAGTACCCTCAAATTAGAATTCCCTCCTCTTAACGTTCTCTGTATCCCATCAGCACTGGGACCCACTGATCCCATCCTCTCAGTATAAACTGGGACTTCCCGCTGTCCACCGTCTCTGTTCCCATTGCTCCCGTTCTCCTCTCTCTTTATACAGTATGTTTAGGGTCTCTGTCTCCCAATCTTACTTTCAGGGCCACCCACTATTCCTAAACTGTTTATCGAAGTATTTTTCTACACAAAGAAAACACCTGCCCCACCAGGAACTCTAGTGCCTGCTACTAAAATAATATTCTTCATACTAGTATATATCTGCATATTCTATCTGATTCAGCCCACAATGTGGTTAATAAATATTAAGCAGCTACCTACATAGTGGGTTCGATTATGAAAATTATTCAGTATAAATTAGGAAGCCGTTGATAGTAGCTGGAATCCGATCTCTAAGACAAAGAAAAGAAACTAAAGTCTACATGATTGTAGCTTATGTTGTGCAGAATAAATAGCATGAAAGTAATAAAGTCCAGAACAAAATCTGAGCATTAAGCAATAGTGACATCCTTATAGAAGCAACACTGAGACTGTCACCTCTGGCAGTTTGGTCACAACTCTGCATATATAATAAGCATTTAAATAGATTCTCTTACACTTGGAGAAGATGATACTGATCTGCTATCAGCTGAACACATGTTTTGTGGTAGGGATGATAGGTTCACCTGATCTATCCATCCCTCATCTGGTTTCCCCTGTGACCAGTCACTTGCATTTGCAAGGCAGCTGGCCACAGTTATAGCGCAATCTCCTGTCGCGGTCCTGTCCGGCAGGACCGCGTGTTGTTGTGGAATGCTTGTCCTACATCCCCGGACAAGTGACGAACAAATTCACGCGGACTAAAGGAATCCGGTGGAGAAAAAGGGATGCGTGGCCAATCTCTCAAGGATCAAGAGAGAGGGGCCTCGACCCTTTGCCTTGACAGGCTTTTATTGATATTCTAGGTAGATTATTACATCAAGGAGGGTCCTCCTTCACTGTGCACAGTTTCCGCTTTAGGTGGTTACCATAACAAAAGAAAGAATGTTGCTAATCCCTTTAAGATAAAGGACATTTGCAATTGTAAAGGGAAAAGGTTGAACTGATTACACCCAAACTTGAGAGGTTTAGCATAGATTTTTGGAGGTCACTTTAAAGACATGCAGTACACACATGCTTCCTCAATTCAAGGTGAGGGAGTTTTTTAGCAAAAGCAAGTCTCAAAGCGGCCTAGGTGCAATGCAGACCTGATTCCCCAGGGGAGACCTAGTCAGGGATGTTCTCTGCACGCCATGCACATCTATCTGCGTTCAGAACCAGAACTGAGCCACAAGATCACATCACACATGGATAGGTTCCCTATAATCTCCCAATGCAAGGTCCCAGCACAAGCTACTTAAAGAGAATGGATGACAGCAGTAAATGGAAACAGCTGCTTTTCTGTGAGCAGAAAGAGGGTGGTTACAGAAGGAAGACCTTAAAAACCTCACATGGCTCTGGTCAGCTGGGAAGGAATGAGGACTGATAATGAACTTCATTGTTTTCACTGGATACTTTGGACCAGTTCATATGATAGTTAAACACAGTGTGAAAACCCAAAAAATGGAGCTGAAAGTGATAACAGATTAGTCCACACAGGTAGACAATATGGTCAAAAGCCACCACCCTCGTTAAAGAGACTTGGCACATCTATTTCAAAGCCAGAGGTTCTTCCTCAGTGCTCCGCTGTCTGGGCCTCTGTAGCACTTGAATTTGCCAACCACCCTCCTTAATGTTCCATGACTTTGGTCATTGCCAAAGCGTACTTCATTGCGCTATTCACCAGCTCTTCAACCTGCCCGTTAAATGTGGGATTAGCTCCCTGCATTCAGTCTGTACACCCTCTCCATGTCCAAGGTTCTCTATCTCAGCTCTGGTTAGTGCTCAGATTTTTCTTACTAGTTCTGATGCCCAAGTTCCAGGGCTGCACTGAGCACGCCATGTGCTCCTTACTTGCTCTCTTCACCAGAAATACAACCCCTACGCTAAATCCTACCTATTTGGCCAGAACTAATCCAGGCCTTTGCATGAAAACTTCCAGTTTGTTCTTGCTACAGTCCTATCAACCAGCTCTGTACTCACAATGTTGCTGCCGAAAGTCCCCCACTCAACAACTAACCATCCTCCTTAGTGGTAGCTCATGTGTTGTTTACTCATGTGGCTTTTGTCTTCTGTCCACTGGATTTTGTACTTCTCTGATGTGCATTTTTTAGTGTCCCCCCAAAACATCTTTATAATGCCTTTTATGTAAGAAAGACATGGTAAGTACTTTTGACTGGTGGGTTCCTTAACTTTTCTCCTTAGTAAAACCTCCATTCTGGGGGCTGTACCCCTTCTGGTACAATACAGGGTATTTGCAGCCTCTTAATAGAAATATCCTGAAGCCTATGGAAGAGTGTGGGCCCCCATATGTATTCAGTGGAAGACAACTTTGAGAGGCAATTCCTTTAAGTCACTTTTCGTGTGGAAGGAGGTCAGGAGGTAAATGGCGCAGAATTCCAATACTCAAAGTCACTTGAAAATGTCCTAGAGCAGCATTTAGTGGGTCATGAAATCAATTTGATGGGTCTCATCCAGCTCTTTAATATTTAAAATGGGGTAGGGTAAGGTAGAGCAGGGTAAAGTAATTTAGAACAGAAAGCAATAGGAAATTAAATGCAGAGTGTGTGCTCACAGTTCTGGTAAGGTAGTGTACGGCAGTGTCAAGGTAAGAAACATCCAAACCTGTAGAGAATTTTTGTAAGAGTTAATCGGAGCCAAACTGACAACATAGGCTGGGGAGCAAGATCTCAAACACTCCAGAGAATAACAGTTTTGCATCTTCTTTTATACGTTCGAAATTAAGGAGGGGGAGAGAAGACATGGAAGTGGAATTAGATTGCAGGATAGTTAACAAGATTATGTGCTCTCTTGAGGATTGTTAAACTAATTTAAAAGACAGAAACAATGGACAGGGTTTGCTTAAGGCAAAGATAAACGTTTTACTAAAAAGTTATATGCCTGGGGATGACTACCCACTATGACAGCCCAATTAGGGATTTATGATCAGGTCACCCAGAGAGATTGCTTCTCATAGAACCCCTTTTTTCATGCTCTGCAGTTATTGGGCTAATGTCTTTCAGCTTCAGACCTACTCTCTACCTACTGCTTTGTGTTGCTGGAGCTGGGACTGTGCAAGCACTTTTCTCCATTGTCATCTGGGGGCCTACAGGCTGGGTGAGGGGAAGCTGCTTGCTCACAGGGTTGCTTCCAGTTGGTGTGTTATGCCTGTCAGCATCACCTCAGCAATGGCCTATTAGCCTGTGTTCATAAAATTTCCCAGATCAAGAGTTTTTTAACAGACGTGTGCCTTGGTTGGGGGCAAGACAAATAGATATCTTCCAGGTTGTATGGCAGGTGCTACAGAATTGCATAGAACAGGGCTCGGAGAATGGGTCACACACCAGTAACCCACCCCAGAAAAGGGGACAACGCCTTATGTGCTTCTGCACAGCAGGGCAGTGGCCTGCTCCATGAACCAGCGTGCCTGGGGGATTGGGGAGAGAGTTCATCAGATAGTTTCTGAGGGCTTACAGGGAACAATCTCTGTTCTGGTCAGGATCTAGCTGTGGGTCTGGCAGCGATCACATCCTGGGAAGTCGCTCCTCCACAGCCTGGGAGCAGTACTTTCTGTCTGCACTCCCAGAACCACCGGACAGGCAGCATCAGAAGCCTGGGTGTCTCCTTCACGGCACCTATCCTAGAATAGCCCAGCCTCCTTTCCCCTCTTTGACCTCAGGCCCCAGAGGCTGCTGTTTGCAATTAGTAATTGTGTGTTCCTCCAGTGTTTCTTTCTAAACTTTTCAGTCTTCCAACATTTGTTTCATCAGTTTCCTATGCTAAATTCTCTTTGTTGAAATATTCTGGTTTCTTTTTTCCAGACTGGTGGACCCTAACAAACATGGATATGAAGTAAAATATGTTTCCTCCCAAGAATGCCAGTGAAAAAGGTTTAAGAAGCACTACCTGAGAGGAGGAGGGAGTTTTTAAGTAAACAGCCAGATGCCCTAAGTGCCCAGGGCCCAGGGCAAACATGTGCAGGACTCTGCATTTCAGGTCCGTGAAGAGGGCGGGCCCAGTGCCACACGAGCCATTGCCTCTATGGAGCCCAGGCCCAACCTGGCCTGCATGGATCACTGCCCATGAACCTAACATGTTCTCCCAGAGTTTGGCTAGGACCCATGCTGCATCCCCGATCTGACCTGGAAACTCAGCTTCTTGACTTGCCTTCGGTCTATGGCTCACTGGCAAGTGGGAGGAAGCAAAAAGATAAATATGGCGAAGGCCAGGAGGGGGTACCAGTGACCTCATAAAATGACGTGGAACTTTGTGAGTGAGAGACAAGTATTAAAAAGATAAATTTTCAAGCATGCAGATTTTGTCTCTCCAATGCTGCCTTTTCTTAAGGTAATATGAGGAGATAACAGAAAAGAGAAGTAAATGAAGAACCTTATACTTAATACCCTATTTAGTAAAATGAGGCTTTTGCACCTTTTGTTCATGAACTTACTATACTTCAGTTTCAGCGCTCCCATTAGAAGTGAGACTTACCTTAAAGACCAGAACTATGAGGCCAGGCTCACCTAATCATATATTCTTAATGAAAACAACTGCTTCACATTTTAAGAATTCAATACATTTCTTATGTATGCTAAAATAAACATAAAACCTCTTGGCAGTAGCCTATGGGGATTCTCCTTGCCTATGATTTTGTATTTCTTGATGCTAATTTCTTGATATAATTTAGAAATATAAGCAGAAAGCCCAAGACTTGAAGCTGTTAAGTAGAATTGTGACACTGGAGCACTGTGGGTACGTAACTCAATGATTGTGCATCTATCTAGCCATCAGTGACAGTGGAATCACAGCATTCTCACTGAGTCTTGCAGGAGGTTATTGTGTAGGCTCTGCAAGGTGCTAATACACTAACAACATGTCTTCCTCCTGTTTCAGGACCTTACATCTAATAAAGGAATACATAACCAATGTGAATTACTCAGGAAAACGTTGGCAGGAGTTGCTCCATTTGTGACACGCAGTCTCTTCCAGTGAATTAAAAAGCATGTCACCTTCTAATTTAGCCACTACAGCATGTTACAACGTCGCAGAAGAAAAGCAGCTTGTGATGAGGTTTTTTTATTTGTAGAAGGCAATGTTGTGCCAAGCAACCCCAACCACAAAACACTTCAAGTCTGAATGAAAAAAGGAGCTGGCCGGCTGGGATCCCATGTTCTCACTCCTTTTTTTAAGACTTTTATTTATTTATTTTTAGGGAGAGGGGAAGGGAAGGAGAAAGAGAGGGAGAAAAACATCAATGTGTGGTTGCCTCTCTTGTGGCCCCTACTGGGGACCTGGCCTGCAAGCCAGGCATGTGCCCTGACTGGGAATCGAACCAATGACCCTTTGGTTCGCAGGCCCATGCTCAATCCACTGACCTCCACCAGCCAGGGCCCCTGTCCCCTTCTAAGTAGATAAAAGCCACTCTGGAGAGCCCCTCCCATTTCTGGAATCCTTTCTTTTCCTGTGTACTCATCTACTTCGGCTATGGACAATGGACAGTGATGGCTTTGGGGGATAAATTCTATTTCCTTTCTTCCCTCTTGTTTTTCTGCCACATTTTAGGTCTTTTTTGTAAGTTAAGTGCATAAATGACCCAAAATCATAGATGTTGGCTTACACGGTACAAATTTTTCCTAAATGGTTAACTATTCAAGCAGACAGTTCATCATCCCGTTCTCCTTGATGTTTTCTCCTTGTGTTCACTGTGATGCCTGGCTCCTTTCTCAGCTGGCACTTCAAACTTCCTGTTTCCCAGACCCTCACTGACAGCTTTAATAAAGAGTTCTAAAAGCCTCTTACCCAACACCGTCTCTGTCCCTTTGTCCCAACTCACCAATTACCTGTTTGTACTATCTGAGCATGAAGTATGATGAAATAAAGTAAGGACAGCAATTACCTAGGTTTTGTAATGTTTCTTCCTTCTTGATTTGTGCCAGGATTTCTCCCTTCATGACAAATAAGCATTTCAGTTTTTGAAAACAACATGAAAATTTTAGTTGCATAACAAAAACAAACAAACAAAAAACCTGGTACCCATCACATCCTGATTTTGATGTTATTTTTAGATGCATGTTTTTTTACTATTGTTATGTATCTTTATAGTGTAAACGTTATATAGTATGTTGCTTTCTGTGCTTTCAAATTTTATATACTATACTTTCTTGAAATTGACTTTTTTCTGTTCAGTATTGTGTTTCTGAGGTTTATCCATGTTTATGAACTTAGAGTTAGGTCATTCATTTTGATTTCTGCAACCATGTATACATCTCATCCATTTTCTATTCATTGGTATTTAGTTTCTTCCTAACTTTCATGTTTTCCTGTGTCTGGGCTGCTGTCACAAAATACCACTGGATGGCTTGTAAGCAAAGGAAATTTTTTTCTCACATTTCTGGAGGCTGAGAAGTCTAAGATCAGGCGGTAGCAGATGCGGTGTCTGGTGAGGACCCACTTCCTAGTTCATAGACAGCAGATTTCTTGCCACGCCCTCATATGCAGAAGGAGGGAGGGAGCTCTCTCCTACAAGGACCCTAATTCCATTTATGAGGGCTCCATCCTCATGACCAAATCACATTCCAAAAGCCCCACCTCCAAATACCATCATATGGGGGGATGGGGGTAGGACTTCAATGTATGAATTTGGGAGAGAACACATTCAATCTAAAACATTCCACCCTTAGCACCCTCCCCCCAAAAATTAATGTCCTTCTCACACGTCTCAACTCAAAAGTCTAAAGTCCAAAATCTCATCCAAATATCATCTAAACCAGATAGGCGTACAATTTAAAGTAAGATTCATCCTAATGCAAATTCCTCTCCTGCTGTGAGCCTGTGACACCAACTTGCCAGGTGCTCCCAAAATACAAAAGGGTGGGACGGGCCCAGGACAAACATTCTCATTTCAAAAGGGAGAAATAAGGAAGAAGAAAGGACTGGCAAGTCTCAAGAAAGTCTAAAACCCAGTGGGGCAATTCCCATCAGATCTTAAGGCTGGAGAAGTTCCCTATTTGACTTATGCTCCACCCTCCAGGCCAATTAGGGAGGGGTCCCGCCTTCAAAACACATTGACGTGGTGGTATGGTGGCCCTGCTCTCCTGGCAGAAACCTTCCAGTTCAGACTCAAGCAGTGAGAAAGGCGTCTTCTGGAAGCGACAGCAACAACATGGAAGACCCACAGCATGGGAAATGCCAAGGAAGGGGAAGCTTCCTCTCTAATTAAAGGAAGGGTGGTCCTGAGAGCAGGCCTTTTCCTCTCTCTGTGCTCCCACCACTTGGCCAGAGTCATGGGCAGAGTCATGGGAATTGTACAGAAGATCAGGGTTGGGCCTTAAGCTCCTGAGAGCCCTGCTCCCATGGCTTTGGATGGCCTCTTCCCCATGGCTCTGCTGGGCATTGCCCTCGCGGAGAGGTCCCTGAAATGGTCCTGTTCTCTCAGTGGTACCACTCCACAGCTCCATGGGACATTGGTTCTGTCCCTTGAAATCTAGGTGGGTTTGCTTCCTGTGTCCTCTGGAGGGGCAGCCACTACAGCCCACTCTGCACCTGGGCCTGCCAGTGACTCACCTGGGGCAGCTGAGCAGTGCATTGTCAGAGTGAGGGAAGCCACCTGCAATGTGAAACCACCCCCCCCCCCCAGGTCCCACTAAGGTCCTGCAAGCTAGCAGCTTCTCCTTTGAAACTGTTCTCCTTTCCATGCACTCTGGGTCTGTGATGGGAGTGGGACCCAAGAGGATCTCTGAGTCACCTTGCTGGGGTGAGGGCAGGACAGGGGGGCTGGAATCTTTCTTCTACTTTCTTAGAGAAGACCTTCTAGCTTCTGCTGAGCTGGTTGATCCAGTACTAATCTCTTTGTCAAATGACTTCTTGGGCCACACCCTCAGTGTTTGCTCCCAAACATTTTCTCATTCTCTTCAATAGGGATAGACTGAACATTTTCCAAATTCTTCAATGCTGCTTCCTTTCTGATGAAAATTTCAGTCTTTATGTTATTTCTCTCTTCTTGCATTTTAGCCTAAGGAGTCAGGAAGAACCAGGCTGCTCCTGAAATACTTCACTTAAAAACTGCTTCAGCTAAATGTCCAATGTCATTGCTTGCAAGTTCTAACTTCCATGAAATGCTAGAACATGAACACAATTCAGTTCTTTAAAAAAAGGATGGCCATTCCTCCGTTGTCCAGTAAAATGTTCTTCATTTCCAAGGCATCATCAGACCAGCCTTTACTGTCCCTTTTCCTACTGTTACTGGACAGGGTCTAGGCCCAGAGCAGGTCTGTCTCAGTCTGGCCTATAGTGTGTGGGTTCTTGACTTTGTGTAGGAAAGATTTCATAATGCGAGTCCAGGTGATTTTGAGAGTGTGTTTATTAAAACTGGGGGCAGTGAAACAAAGGAAGGGTTTAGGGTAGAAGAAGCAACAGGAAAGAGAAAGTCAGAGAGAAAGGGGGCCTTGGAGACATGTTCAGGGGGTAAGCCCGGGACGAGCTGCTCCTACCCACTGCTCCCCTGGTTGCAAGTCTCATGGGCCCCCATAGAGTTTAGGACAAAGACAGCAGAGATACAAGGTGTGGGCATGCTCTAGTGAGAGCATGCCATATGTCCTTTGTCTTGAAGCTTTTTCTTTTTCTCTGGCCTCCCAAAATCCTACGGGAGGTCTCGGGGAGGGTCTTAACAGAATATTCATTAACTTTTCAGGTGTGTCCTTTAATACGTTGATTCATCAAAATGTGCACATAAAGAGGTCAAGGGTTATTTTCTGATTAGTTTCATTTTTAAAGAACATCTTCAAGAATGTCATTGAAGAGGGACTGGGACTGAGGCCACTGTGTGTATCGATGGTCTGGAACAAGTAAACCATTTTCTCCTGGTACCCTTGGCTAGGGAAGATAAAACCTTGAGATTCATTAGCTGACTGTAAATTGCTCAAATTGTTTGGCCTTGTTTAATTCTATTGTCTCAGTTTCCCTTATTCCACCTGTAAAGGAATTTCCCTAGCTTCTTACTGTCCTGCCACACTACCAGCATTCTAGTCAGGATTACTCAAGAAGATTAAGGCTATCCTCTCTCTGCCTCTCACCAACCTCTCCCTTAATGGTCTATCCCTGGCAATGCCAACTTTTTCTACTGCGCACATCAAAATTCTTCTAGCCTCTCCATTATTCAGTTTCCAGGCCACATCAACATTTTTAAGTACTTGTTACAGCAGCATCTCATTCCTGGTACTTCACTAATATTAGAGATCATACAATGAATATTCTTGTATAGGGTTTATGCCAAAAAATAGAAAAATGTATAGCAAAGCATATTCATCTTCGATTTTCCTAGATTCTACCAAGTATTTCCTGAAGTGGTTGTATCCACTTATACTCATGACAGCAATGGAAGAGAATTCCTACTTTACCATGTCTTGGAATTATCCAGCATTTTTATTTTTGCTAGTCTGATGAGTGTGAAAGTATGATGCTGTATTTGGGTTTGATAAGGGTGTCACCATATGAATGCTGTCAAGTCAAGACTCTGAGGCTGAAGCCAGAGAGGCAGAGGAAGTTGACTATAAATTGAGCAATGTATTAGTGATCTACTGCTGCATCACAAATTACCACAACCTTATAGGATCACCACACACGTATTATCTCAGTTTCTGTGGATCAAAAATCCAGGCACATTTTAGTGTGGTCTTGGCTTCAGGGTTTCTCCCGAGACTATAATCAAGGTGTTGGCCAGAGCTGGGGTGTCACCTGAAAGCCTGACCTAGGAAGGACCCACTTCCCAGCTGGCATGGTTGTTGGCAGCATTCAGCTCTTGGCGGGCACCTGGATGGAAGGCCCTTGTTCCTGGTGGCTGTTGGCCAGAGGTTGAGTTCAGTTCTCTGCTGTCTGAGCCTCTTTATAGGGCAGCTTCTTATACGCCAACTTGTTTCACCAAAGGCAGCAAAGGTGAGAGTTGCTAGCAAGATGGAAGTCAGAATCTTAAGTAACTTATTCATGGAAATGTCATCTTCTGCATAATTGAGCAAGTCACAGATCCCAAGGGAAAGGGGATTCCCTAGAAGTGTGACTACTAGAATGTGAGGGTCACTATGGGCCACCTTAGAGTCCACCTGCCACAGTCAGGCATAGCAGTTAAGGATCTAGGTGGGCCCTGCCATTACAGGCCCACATAATAGTTGCTGAACAAGACTAGAGATTTCTTTCTCTCCCATTTAGAATTCTGGGCTGGTATGACAGTGCCATCACCACCAAGGACCCATTTCTGTCTTGTTGATTTGTCATTCACAACATTTGGCTCTTCCAGATTTGGCTCTTCCCTCACTGCCCAAGAAAGCTGCTGCAGCATTGCCACCATGCTGCATTCGAACCACTCGAATCCCTTCTACATGCCATGGCCAGAATGATAATGTTAAAATGCGAACCTAATCATGTCACTTGTCTGGCTAAAAACCCTACAGTGACACTTCCAGCCTAGAGCGGAGTATCTCAAACACACAGGCCAGGGCAAAAGTAGGTTTACCGTTGTGAGTACACGAAACACAGAATTTATTCTTGTGCTATTATTTTTTAGTTATTGTTTTATTTTCCGTATGAACTGTAAACCTACTTTTGTCCCACCCTGTATTTTACCATTAAACACTGTGCTTAGTACATACAAACATGCATGTGAGTACACACAGTCAAACATGTATCTGTACTGAAACTAAGTTTCACAAACCAAAACTCGCCCTTACTACATATCACGCATATTCCCTATTCTACTTCCTTGGCATTTAATTCACGAACTGCTAATGAGCGTGGGAGACACTGGCCTGCAGGATACAGTCCAGAGTACACAGTGACCCGGTTGTGCGTGCTTCTTCCCCAGCCCCCACGTGCTCCCAGCCCAGCGTGCCTATAGCTTCTCCTTCTGCATAAACCACGTTCCCAGCTCCCCTTCGCTTTTCAAGAACCAGCTCTAGCATTCTCTCTAGAATTCTCTCTAGGAACCCATTCTCAGGCCCCATTTCCTTCCTGTGCCCCATGGCACTTTGTGTCTCCCACCACCATAGCCCTTATGCTGACTCTAGTCTTCTGTCACGCTCTGTCCCCCACTAAACAATCAGTTCCTTGAGGATGGGGACTGTGTTTTTCCAATTGTGTGTCCCTAGCCTGACATTAAGTCAAAAGTTAATAACCATTTCTTATATGAATAAATAAGTGAACAAATGTCATAGAGTAAGGAGCTGCTGACAACATTTATGAAAATCTACTGTACGTAGAGCCTTGTGCTGAAGAGAATTATGAAAAGAATAGTGGAACTTGACAGTGATAAATTTAAAAAATGGTATAGAATGACCTGCTTTTATAAATAAGGAGGGTCCTGATATCTACAACTAAGTGCTATCAGATGTCTCACTGAGAGCAGCTTGAATGATGAACGTGGGATTGAAAGAGCTCGTTTCTTTCATCCCTTCTCTGAACCAATCCCCTGTTTTCATCTCTTAGGAGCAAAACCTCAGACATTCCTCAGACATTTCTCCCCAATGCCAGGTCTGCTCTCCAACAGGGAGGCCCAGTGTTGAGCTAAAGAACAGAGCTGTTCAGAATTTTTGATGAAGCACCCCACATGACTAATTTGGGGCCCTCCAAAACAGGCCCAGGGAGCCCAAAGGGGGTACTTTGACATTTAGACCTCGAGGGTGGTTAAGGACACCTGTAGCAGCTGCTTCCCGATGCTGTTGTGGGCCAGCAACTCCAGGAACACGGCAGGAAGGGGAGTCTGAATTCCAAAGGATTCAGGGTCTCCTTTTCAGACACATCTTTGACCCCAGGAAGCCCAGTCTGCTCAGGTCAATTCTGTGATCCTGGCTGGAAAATTAATGAATAAACCAGGCCCCCCAGAATATGCAGACTATACAAGAAAGAATAGAATATTATACGACAACAACTCACATTTTGAGGTTATTTTAAAATCTCAGGCACAGGAAAACAGCATTAAAATAACTGACTTCCCTCAAACCACTGCTTTCTCCGTCTAGTTAGTAATAATAGTGAGAGCTTATATTTGTACTGACTTTTACAGTCTCCGAGAAGCTTTATTTCATGGAATCCTGAGTAGCCCTTTGTGGTGGATCCAAGTATTATCCCCCTTTTATAGATGAGAAAGCAGAGAGGTTTCATAATAGCTCGTGGATCCCACAATGAGTGAGTAACCCGAACTGAATGGGATTCTAATTTATAGTAGTACTGATTTGTTTCAAGAGAACGGCAATCAGAAACCTGGCTTCTGATCCCAACGCTGCTAGCTACAGAGCAGTGCGGTCGTGGATATGGCATTTGGCCTTTCTGAGCTTCATCTGCTCATCCGTAAAAACTGTACGTTATACCTTCCCTATCTGCCTCACGGGTGCTTATGAGGACAAACCTGCTGGTATGTGTGGAAGCGCTTCCTCACTGGGAGGGTAACATCAGGTGTTGGCCATCTTTTAACAAAATAGTAAGAGTAATACTCGTTGTCACTTTTGTACTTTGACAGTGCCTTTCACTGCAGCCCTTCGATAGTTTTGCAGTCTACTATTGCCTAGATAACACCCCTGTGTACCACCTCCACAGGTGCGCCAGCAGTGGACCAGGAGGGAGCTTTCTCCTCAGAGTGACTTCGGAGCAGTGGTTTTCAATGTTGCAGCAAATTGGCATCACCTGGAGAATTCAAGCATGCAGGTGTCTAGGCCTCACTATGGCCAAGCAAAATTCAAATCTGGGGTGGGAGAAGAACCGGGCATCAGTATTTGTTAAAGTTTGCCAAGTGATTATGATTGGCAGCTAAGGCTGGGAGTCCCTGCTGTAGAGGCTACAAATCTGTCTATTGTTCCACAGGAGTCCGCGAGCTGAGTGTATCTGAGATCACTTAGGAGATCCAGGAGCTGGACCTCAAGCCACAGATCCTAAGGTGCCGAGGGTAATGTGTCAATGCTGGAAGAAGAGGGTGAGCCCCGAGGAGAAAGAAGCCCGAGCTGTGCTGAGCCCACCCCACTCCCCGTCCTTGGCACCGCTTCTCTAACAAGTCCTGCTTCTCACAAATGTCCCACGGTAACTTCTCGGTCGTAAGTATTTCAAAACTGAACATCTTTAGTTATTTTCTAATCTCGGAAAATAAGCCCACAATCTACAAGTGGCCAATCCTACAATTTTCCCCACTGGTAATAAGGAAATAATTATGCCTTATTCAATACTAACTTCTTCCACTCATTTCTAAGGCACATGCAAATTACTGCATGCTATATGTTTCATTTTAGGGTTAACCAAAAAGGCATAAATTTACTTTATAAATACAATATATTTCACATCTATTAAAAATATTTAATTTCTAGTAAAAACTTAGCTCTAGCTATTTAGCTCAAATTTCTTCAAGAAGCCATTATCCATTTTGCTGGAATATCCAGCAAAAGTCCAGACTCTAACTAGACTATAACCAGACTGTCAGCAGAACTTTGATTTTGTGTGTTCATAGGAGATGAAGTAATACTTCCTCAACTTCTCACCTCTGAACTCCCTTCTCATGCCACAGATGAAAAAACAAAATAAATAAAAAGAATCCCTCTGTAGTTCTGGGCACCACTGGGAGGAAACATTCCCTTTAACTGGTCCCATTAGAAATTATCTCAAGAGAAACTGCAGAGTCTATTTGGTCATGTCCGTCACAAGACTGGAGACAATATGGTTGGAGTAAACTCCTGTCACCAGACCTGGACATTTAAATAACAAATAGGCTTATTTCTCATCTGAGAAGAGTTTCTAGTCTGGGACCCCACAAAGAAAGTAAGTAGGCACCGTTTGACTGTGATGCAGTGAGGGTACAGAGGATGGAGCTTGTCTACTCCTCGGGGCTTGAGGACAAAATAGGCTTCCTGGAAACCAACAGAAGAAATCTGGCGACCTAAAAAAATGTAAAGAGCCTAGGACCCCCATGGGAGAATTTCCAACTAATTAAGTAGAAAAGATGGAGCATTTGCTAAATCCAAAAAGGAGATTTTTAAAGAAAAACTCAGCAACATGTGTAGATATTGGGTATGGTATCTTTAAAATAATTTAAATTATTCCTATCATATACAGAGTAATGAAATTGGAGACTGTATTTTCTTTATAATATCATAAGAGAAAAGAATCTAAAAATAGACTCTACAGATAATGAACTCTTCTTTCTCCCAGGTCTGTGAGAATACAACAGCTTCATTGTACTTAGGTATGTTCCATCTCACCATCTCTTGGGCATAAATCTGGACATGGTCTTCAAGGTCTTTTTCTCTGGCCTCTGATTACAATTCTGCTACTTATTCCCCAACACAGCCTACCTTTCATACACTCCTTATATGAATGGGATTCAGTGTGTGCTGTGGTTAAGGTCTTAGGCACCAGGGCCAGCTTCCTGGTTCAGACCGTCTGACCTTGGCAATGACATCACCTCTTTGTGTCTTAGTTGCTTTGGCTGTATAATGGGAATAACAATAGTACCAGCCTCACTGGGTTGTCAGAAGAATTAAAGCAGTTATTCTATGGAAAAGCACTTGGAACAGTAGCCAATGCACAGTGAGAACTCAGTAAATATTCACTACTATCACTGCATTTTGCATTTTCCTCAGTGCCCATAAAAATATTTAGCATCATTTAAAAATAAGAAACAAGACACATGGTCTCACAAAGAGCTGTTTTCAGATTCATGGATATAATTATATGAGAAGTCTCAACAAGCCATGGAGGTACACATTTAGAGTATCATTTTTTTATTACATGGAATCCTAAATTTCGGGAAGTATTCGGGAAGTATGGTATGGTACCATACCATAACGTGCCTCCTGATATCAACCAGTTTATTCTGTGTTTGAGGGACAGAATGTGCTCACAAGACATAACTCAAATCCAGAGCACTTCATTATTATGTATAAGTAAGTAGTTCAACCGTAGAGCTATAGAAATATGAAAGAGAGAAAATGCTGAGGGAATCAAGTCTTCATGTGTAGGAGCTGCATGTGGACCATGGAATACAGGTAAGGAAAATGAAGAGTGTCCAGCGAAAGGAAGGCATGAAGCTAAGGCAAGTAGGAGTCCCAGTTCTGGGAGACTAGTGTTTGAAATTAGACGAGAGAGATTGGCAAAGCCACTCAGGGCACAGGCTGAATGGCTGGGGGCTTCCACCACCAGACTGAAAAGTTTGATTTCACCCTGAAAGTCCCTGAAGATTTGTTAGTTGGAAAGTGATATGAACACATGTATATGCAGGACGGGTTCATGTGGGGAGAGATTAGAAGCAAAGAGAAAAGTTGAATGAATTTTCATAAAAATTCAGGTATAAGGTGATGGCCCAAAGTGGGGACACTGGGAACAAAAAGTGAGAGGCAGCCATGAAGACATGACAAAGATTTGTGCCCTTCACTCTGTTCTCACAGGCAAAATGCCCTGTAGCCCAGGCTCTTGTTATCTGAGCACAGCAGACCAACTTCAGGAGGGCAGGTGCATTTCTAAGGTTTCTAAGGGAACCTGGGCTCTGGGCTGTAGGTGCCAGAGGACAGAGCCCCCAGTCCCCATGCCTGGCCTCTAGGTAACCTCTCCAATGTCCTGGTGGACTGCCACATCCTCATTCCCATTTTCTTGCTCTTGCTTTTCTACCGTGTGAGTGTCCAATAGAAGCCAGAAAGTAGGATGAAACAATATTCACATCTTGCTCCCTCTGAAGGTCTCCTAATACTTCGTCAAGTTTTAACAATTATTTTTTATTTTTATTGAATAATTTTAAATTAATGTCATTAGTAAATTAGTAGTTTAAAAGGTTAGAATATTATATACTTTAAAGCAATACAGTTTATTGTACTTGAATTATTCCTATTGTACTTTAATAAAAAACAAAGCAAGTTTGATGGTTGAACATACAAAGAGATAACAATTACATCTTGAAGGTCAAGTGAAAAAGCTTAAATAACCAGTAACCTTAGTCCTAGGCATTAGCTATCATGATTTACAAGGCTGTGTCGTTCATTATTTGTATGGTAATGTATCTCACATTGCATCACAGGATCATTTCTTTTGCAAGATAACATGTAACAACCAGAACAACCAGGTTCAATTTCTATGAATATCCAGACAGAAAACTGCAGTTGCCCGCTTTGACTGAACGCCTTACTGGAGTAGACACATTTGTGCCTTGGGTAGCAGTTTAAAGTGATGATTTATCTAGCTGACCTCTTAAAAAGCCTTTCAACTCAGCAAGCAACATATGGATCAGTGTTTTCTGTGATGAATTTAGTGAAGGGGATAGTGGCATGTAAAGCAGCACTGCTCAGAGTGGTCCCTGGGTTGGGCAGCATCAGCGTCACCTTTGGGCGTGTCTTGGAAACAGATTAGAAATGCAGATGCTGGAGCCATACCCAGCACCTTCCGCATACGTAGAGTGGGGCCCAGGAACCCAGCAATCAGGTTTTATATCAGCAGTTGGGAAGCAGTGTGTCTATGTGTACATGATGGTCCACACAACGCTGGGAAGCAGAGACGTCGTGAAGAACCACATGGCTAAACACACAATAAATTGAGGTCTTTTACATGTATTTATTTTGTATAGTTATATGTTTTATTGGGATATATCTCTGTAGAAATAGAATATTCCTGTAATTATTTTTAAATTTTAGAACTTACTCTTTCCAGTAAGCTCCTAATACATGATGACACATCCAGAGGTTAAGACAATTAAAGTTTCTGATACTCACCAAGACACAAAAGAGAAGAATGTTATAACCCTGACAATGCCTCTTTTTCAGAGACTCTCTGAGTTTTCCTTAGATCCTTAGCATGGTGTTCAGCCACAGATGGCTTCGTGACTGCTTCGACCACGTCATCTACCATGTGCATCCGCCAAACTGGCCCCATCCTTGCCCAAACAGAATCTCTTTTAAGGGTGTGTGTGCTGAGGGCTGCCAGGCACATGGTTGGTGTTTTTACTTTTTTGGAGGGAGGGCTGTGGCAAATTTCAGTCCTCTGGAAATGAACCCAAAAAATAAAACAGGCTGAATGTGTTTCTCCAGCAGAAAAAAAGAAAGCAAACCTACTACAGGTAGATTGAAATCTTCAAATAGACCCATAACACATGGCTGAGACATTCTTGAGATAATGGCTTTCGTTAGACTGGGGCCACAAATCTTGACATTTCTTCATTCTCCTGCCAGGATGAATGAGATTTTATGGCAGCCAAGCTATTTATCCCTTGGGTGACATTGGCAAGAACAACTATATCTGGATCAATCAAGACTTTTCTGCACTGCAAAGACTGCCCCCGCCTTGATCACAACATTCGCAACATGTAAGACTCTCCTTTCTTCATATAAACACTCCACCCATCCCCTCTGTTGTCTGGATCTAATCATTCTTTCCAAAAGTCACGTTACTCCATCGAAGGGGCTGGCAGAAGAAATGGATAAAAGGAGAAGAGATGAAAAGAAATTTTCAAAGGAGCCTGCAAAGAGACTCGGGGCTGACAGCTCCCCACTGGAATATGTGTCGACTGGCCCTTAGGAACAGAGCTGCAGAACAGCTGCTGTCTGCAGGGCCACAGTTGCTGGGCAGGTGGCTCTTTCCCATCAGGGGTGGCTAGGAATAAGAACATGGTGACCACCACTTCAGTCTGGGACAAGGACTTGGCTTCTCCTTGGAGCTTTCATACTGCCTATAAGAGCCAGAATTGCCTTTTTAACCCTTAATTAGCTCTCATATACAGACAAATATACAAACTCAGATATTTTACCATGGCCACTACAAACTCCTACAGTGACATGCCCATCCTACCTTTGTAACTAGGAACATGTCCTCAGTTCCCAGAGCAAAGGAATACTGGAGAAATGGCTCAGCAAAAGCCAATGAACGGGTTCTACGTTCAGCTAAGGTGAAGTAAGCCCTCTGCACCTGTCTCCCAGTCAATACAGCTGTAACACCTGGACAGAAAGCAGGAACAGCTACCCAAAGACTCTTTAAAAAGTAGAGTAGCAGGTCCATTGCGGAAGAAAATAAGAATTCACAGCACCATCAAACTGGCTGTGGATTTATCTTTGGTACTCCCTGGACAGGACTTGAGGTAGCCTGAAACTCAGAAGGGGACATGAGTGTGGACAGAGAGAGTTTCAGCAGAAACCTAGTTCAGACTCCAGCTGTGAGAGAGAGGTCTTCTGGAAGTGACAGCAACAACATGGAAGGTCCACAGCATGAAAAGGGCCAAGCAAGGGGAACCTTCTTCTCCAATTAAATGAGGGGTGGTCCTGAGAGCAGGCTTTTTCGTCTCCCTGTGCTCCCATCGCTTGGCCAGAGTCATGGGCAGAATCATGGGAATTCTACCGAAGATCGGGGTAAATAAGACTCCAGCTTTCTGGATGGATGAACTGCCAGGAAACTAACAAATACCATGGAGAGAAAGGAGGTGGAGAAAACAAACCCATCAAGTTATTTGCTAACTTTGAGACTCACCTCCAAGCTACGTGTGCTTGGGCTTCATCATGAAAGCACAACAAAGACTTTGAGAGCTGAACTAACAGATAGATCCATCACCACCAGGGTCCCAGCCTGATCATGAGATGGTGGGCACTCAGCAGAAATCGGACAGCACTGCAGAAGACTCTGCCAGTGGAACTGACACAGAAGGAAAAGGGGTCCCATATGTCTTTGGGAAAGGAATGAGATAGACTCAAGGCCATTAGCCCACTACTGCATCCTTGCCTTCTTTCAAAGTTGTGTTTGAGTGACTCTCTCCCCCTAAAGCAGGAATCATGCTTTACTCGGTTCTGTGTCTCCAGAGACTTGCACAGTGACAGACACATAGAGGTGCTCACACAAACGTAGGTTGTAAACCAGTGAATGAAGGCAAATGTGACTAAATAAATCAACTGTGTGATTGATATAGGCTAAGTCCTGCTAACATGTAGATGACCATGTCGTCCCTGTTCAACCTTGACACTGGGGATAGCATGCAGTGTGACCCAATGGCCGAGGACAGCTGAGGGCGCCAACAGGGGGACCCAGTATGGCAACAGGAAGGCAGGATCATTGGGCCACGGCAGGTGTTTCATGACCTTGTCCCATGGATGATAATGAGCGTCCATATGTAGAACAGGAGAAAAACAACACAGTGAAGTACACCAGGTCATTGTGTGAACCACAACATCCTCTAAAGCATCTTCTGTTCCCTGGATGCTCCTTCAAAGAGTGGCTTGCCTTCAAATACAGTTAAGAAACATTCCGTACTATGTCTCCTTCTTTAAAAAAAAAAAAATTGCTTTGAGAGAAACATTGATTTGTTGTTCCACTTATTTATGCATTCATTGGTTGATTCTTATATGTGCCCTGATTGGGGATTGAACCCACAATCTTGGTATATCAGGCTGATGCTCTAACCAGCTGCGCTACCTGGCCAGGCCTGTGTGTCCTTCTTAAGGATGGACAATGCATATTTGCTTGATTAACACCTCTGGAAAGTCGTATAGTAAGGAAACTGGCTTAACTTTTTTAAAGATTTAATTGAGGTATAATTAATGTAGACACAGATCTTACGTGTTCAGGACCGTGAGTTTTGAGAGATGGATACTTCATCTACCAGCATTCAAAAACAAGATACAGAATGTTTCCATCAACCCAGAAAGGTTCCCCATCCCCTACTCCTGTCCAGCAGCAACCTGTGTCTGACTGTTCATCATCACTTTTCTGCTTTTACTACTTTTACTCTTTTACTACCTCTGCTTTTACTACTTCTAAGACTTGAAAAAATGACTTCATGCTGCATGGATTGGGGGAGGGGGGGCAGGGTCTATCTTCTTTTGCTCAGTGTGAGAGTTTTGATTTTCATCAGTGCTGTTGTGTGCAACAGTGGTTTTTGTATATCAGTAGTGTGTTCTTTTCTTTTTCTAGTTACTGAGCTGTATTCCATTGTATGTATGTATATACATATAAATATCATGATTTGTTTATCCATTCTCCTTTTGATGGTCATTTGGGTTGTTTCCAGGCTTTGACTATTATGGATAAGGCAGACATGAACATGCTTGCACAAGTCCTTTTGTGGACATATGTTTTCATTTTTCTTGAGCAAATACTTAAGAGGACTTGTTGAGCCACAGGGTAGATATGTTCTCCAAAGTAGTTGCACCTGTTTAACGTTTTTAACTTAGGATTTCCTGCATTCGTTTGGCTGCAGAACCCCACACCTATGTGGCATGAGCAAGTAGGATTAGACAGTGTTTCAGCTTCCTCCCAGCTTTATGCAATAAAAACATGGCCAAGGTGTTCAGAAGCAGAGTTGTTTTGCCATGTGTGTGTGTGTGTGTGTGTGTATCTTGTAGGCAAAAGCAAGTGAAGTGAAGCCTAGGATGATCAGAAATAGCCAAAAGAGTTAGGAAGGCTGGGAGTAGGAGGGGTGGAGACAGCGCTGAGGCCAGGGAGTAGGGAGGAGATGCCAACAGACAGTCAGTTGAGCAGAGGCACGAAGAAGGGATTTTTAAGCCAGAGGGAATCCAAGATCCCAAAGCTAGAACCAATTAAAGCAGAGGAAATAGTGTACAGAGATTCCCACAGTGTTTAAGAAGTTTCTCTCATCCAGCAACATAAATAATGGCAAGATATTAAGAAAACTCTCCAACATTACTTTTGTTTAAAAGGGGGAGTTAGATAAACAGATCGAGGTAAAAGTAAAAATAAGGTACAGTATAATTTTATTCATTCAAACTTCTTTTATTAAGTATTTCTGGTTAAAAAATAACTCATGAAGATATAATGTACAACAGAGGAATTATAGTCAATAGTATTGTAATCACCTACAACAGGGTAAAGACAGTTTATTCAATAAATGGTGTTGAGAAAATCAGACAGATACATACAAAAAAATGAAATCAGACCACCTTCTTACACTATACCCAAGAATAAACTCAAAATGAATTAAAGACTTAAATGTAAGAGTCAAAACCATAAAACCCCTAGAGGAAAATATAGGCGGTAAAATCTTAAACATTTCTCTTAGTAATATTTTTTTCTGATATATCTCTGCGGACAAGTGAAGCAAAAGAGAAAATAAACAAATAGAATTACATCAAACTAAAAAGATTTTGCACAGCAAAGGAAACCATCAACGAAGTGAAAAGACAACCCACTGAATGGGAAAACATATTCACCAATGATACATCTGATAAGGGGTTAATTTCCAAAATTTATAAAGAACTCAAACAAGTCAACACACACAAAAAATCCCAATCTAATTAAAAAATGGTCAAAGGACCTGAACAGACACTTCTCCAAAGAGGTCATACAGATAGCCAATAGACATATGAAAAGATGCTGAACATCACTAATCATCAGAGAAATGCAAAATAAAACCACAGTAAGGTATCACCTCACACCTGTCAGATGGCTATTGTCAACAAATCAACAAACAAAAAGTGTTGGCGAGGATGCAGAGAAAAGAGAACCCTCATGAACTGTTCATGGGAATACAGACTGGTGCAGCCACTGTGGAAAACAGTATGGAGGCTCCTCAAAAAGTTAAAAATGAAACCACTTTATGACCTAGTGATTCCACTTCTGGATATATATCCAAAGAACCCTAAAACCCTAATTCAAAAGACTATATACACCCCTACGTTCACTGCAGCATTATTTACAATAGTCAAGCTATGGAATCAACCCAAGTGCCCTTCAATAGATGAGTGGATCAGAAAGCACTGGTACATATATATAATGGAATACTCAACCATAAAAAATGAAATATTACCACTTGTGACAGCATGCGTGGATGTAGAGGGTATTATGCCGAAATAAGTCAGTCAGAGAAAGACAAATGCCATCTGAGTTCACGTATACATGGAATCTAAAAAACAATATAAACAAACAAACAACAGAAACAGACTCATAGATATGGAGAACAGACTGATGGTTGCCAGATGGGAGGGAGGTGGGAGACTGAGTCAAAAAGGTGAAGGGATTGTGAAGTACAGATTGGCAGTTACAAAACAGTCATGGGGAAGTGAAGTACAGCACAGGAAAAATGTAGTCAATAATATTGTAATAACTTTTTGTGGTGCCAGGTGGGTACTGGAAATATTGGCAGGGGGAGGACTTTGTAAAGTATATAATTGTCTGACCATTATTCTATACACCTGAAATTAATACAAAATAATATTGACTATAAAGTATAATTTAAAAAATACAATAATAATAATAATAATATTGTAAATAATCTTGCCCAATGACAGATGGTTATTAGACACAGTGTGGTAGTCACTTCATTAGATTTTTAATGTTGAATAACTATGTTGTACACCTGAAAAATTATAATATTGTATATTAACTATATTTTAATTTTAAAAGGGAATTTAACAATAAAAGAGGTATCATAGAGTGTTACAGATGATGTGTGTAGCACTCCCTCCAGGAGCACAGAGAAGAAGGGAGCAACCCACTGGGGCCGTCAGGGAAAGACTTTAACCCAAACACTCACCTTTTCCATGTAAAATAGAGCATTGTTTTCATGGTGACAAGTTGGCACCCCCTGTGACCTTCCTGTTGTAAACCACCCTGTCCATTCTTTTCCGCTGTGTGCATTGGGCCGAAGGTCTCACAGCCGGGTTTCTAGCTCCCTCTTAATTCCATGCCACTCTGTGTCATGATCTCACGTTGCACATATTTTCCAACCGTGAAGGAGGGGGAAGCAACGGACCAGGACCCACTGTGGGAAGTGCAGAAAGAAGACTGAGTGCACGTGTGTGCTGTGCCAGGCACCGAGCTGGGTGCATTCCTGTGTCATCTCACCGTACCTCTCACAGCACTGAGGGGCCAGCGTCGGTAGCAACGCTGCTAGGTACCTTCTCAGATCCTCTGTTGCCTTCTTTCTTTCTAGCAGAATCCTGGTTTAGTTCACAGCGGCAAAGCCCCCATACACACTGGCTCTCTCAGCCTCCCTCACCAGCTGAGTGACTGCGTGTGAACCCTGACCAACGGGTTCCAGCTGGAAGAGGGCTAGAGGTCTTTCAGAACTTCTTAGGGGGGCTTCCCTTTCCTCCTTTCCTTCCCTCGCCTTCCTGCATGGGAAGCAGAGTTCAGTGGGAGGCAGAGCGGCCATCTGGTGACTACAAGGAAACCAACACGAAGAGGAAAGCCTTACACTGAGGACCGCGCAGCTAGAAGAAAGAGGCGAATTTTCCAGTGTCTCCAGCCCTCTCCCAAATCCCTACCACTGGAATTCCTGAGAAATGGAAAGTCTGACAAACCACCCGAGTCTCTTTTCCATTACACACAGCCCAAATGTAATCTGTCTGACTGTTACAATGCTCCGCAGGTATTCCGATACTAAAGTTCACGGTGCTCTCCCTCCTGGGAGCATGTTGCACCTTTCCCTTTCTCCCCTTTTTCCCTCACACACAGGCACACCTAAAGTTTAAGGGACCCCACGAGGCTCGCAACCAGGGGGCAATGGGCAGCAGCAGCTCATCAAGGGCTAACCCCCTGACCCTGTCTCCAAGACCCCTTTCTCTGACTCTCCCGGGAGCTGACAGCAGCCCTGCCTTGGCTCATTCCTTTCCTGTAACATTTTCAGACAGTCTAAGTTGCTCTGTCTAGGCCCTCTTGTTGCTTCTTCTATCCGTAAGCCCTACCTGGCTTCACAGTCCCCAATTTTAATAAACATACTCTCAAAAAATTATTTAAAAAAGGATACTAAAGTTCAGATAAGATACTTGGTCAGGTTTACACAGCCAGAATAGGGTACAGCTGGTATTTAACAGTTATACCCATACCCTGCCACCTGATTTCAAAACACACGAACCTTTTGCAATTCATGATACCTCTCAATGAGCTAACAAGAGGTTCTTTCTTAGCATTGGGAAGCCAGGGTCCCCCCCCCCCCCTTCTGAGTCTGTCATTCTTCTCTCCAGTACTGGACCATCATGTTCTTCTGCCAATCAGAGCCTAGGCTGCTGACAATAAGGACCTTGTCCCTCCATTTCCAGAGAAGTCTTCCTGGAAATAGACCTGTGACAGTTGCTGAAAATCTCTTCTCCTCTCAAACGCCTCCTCTACTGCCCCTTCTACCACGTCATCTATGTTCTGCCATTGGAGCATGTGCCAAACACCCCTATTAAGTTAGAGCAATCTTGCCTAGTGGTTTCCCAGTGGTTGCACAAATCCCTAGTCTCCAAGGAAGTTGTTGTGTATTACTGGGTTTAATTAAGACTAAGAAGCACAGTTTTTCACACTTCAGTGTCTCTGAAACCAGGGTATTGGTTACAATCGCTGTATCTCATAATCACCCTGGGTCATTTTTTCTTGCTTTAACATCTCCGAAATCATAATGTGTCTTACAGACACTGGTGTTCTAGTTATTGGAATATGGTGCTTGAAAATAAAAAATTTCCATGGCCAGATATGCTTGGAAAACATTCGTAGTGGAATAAACTAAATTAAACGAAAATGTTGATTTGGCCGTGGAATTCTGTCTTTTTATAGTAACTTATAGTAGTAGCATTATGTAGAACATAAATTTTATTTAATTGTAATTTTTTTCATCCTCACCCAAGGACATGCTTATTGATTTTAGAGAAAGGGGAAGGGAGGGAGACAGAAAGAGGGAGAGAAACATCGATGTGAGCGAAAAACATAAATCAGTTGATTCTCGCATGTGCCCCAACCAGGGATCAAACCTGCAGCCTAGGTATGTGCCCTGACCAGGAATCGAACCTGCAACCTTTCAGTTTACAGGATGACACTCAAACCAACTGAGCCACATCGGCCAGGGCTGAACATAAATTTTAAAACATTGCATTACATTTTGGATTATTTCATCAGATTTGCCAACCAACCGTCCTCTACAAGAGAATTCTGAGAAAGCCGATCAGAAAACATGTAAACTGTAAAACTGGCAACTCTGAAGCATGACTCTGTAGTGGGAGGATCAAGGACCTCATAGAGTCACCATTTCTCTGAATAAGTCACTGGGAAACAGAGCAGATACCTTCAGGGGGATACTGGAAAGTGGAGAGTGTGAGGATGCTAAATTTTACTACTTGACTGTTTTTACCGGCAGGCAACCTGGCTTGCCTTCATCCAGGCAAGGACACAAGGCTATGGTTAGAGTCACATCTGCCTAATGCCTGAGGACTGTGTCTGACTCCCAGAAGCTAAGACAACACCACTGATCTCAAAGACACAAATAATGCTGACGTGGCCCTTGAAATGCTGAAAGGGGAGACCCAAGAACTTAGCTAATTCTTAATACTTTTTAAATTCCCCAAGCGATTCTAATACACAGACAAAAATGACGACCATAACTTGAAGGAACTGACTTGGTTAAGCAGTGCTTCAACTGTGATAGTTGGTGAGAGATGTATTTCCCTGCTGCAGTAATCTAAGTAATCTAAGCCCCAGGCACAGTGGAAATAAAAAATGAGAGATGGAATTAAGAAATATTTGAGAGAAAGGATCCCCAGGAGGGGTTTAAATGAACTCAGATTGTGAGAAGCCTGGCAGAGGTACCACTGAAAACACAGGGCAGTTGTAGCAGGGGTGGGCAAGGTTCTGAGTTTTGGAGGGAAGGGAATTGTTGATCAAGTTCACACATTGAACTATAGTTTTGAGAAAGATGTTCAAGTAGAAATGTCCAGGAGGCAAGAGTACATGAAGACTGGGTCTTCGAGGGCAAAGTTATACATTTTGAAGTAATTCATACCCATCCAGGTGATGTTTGAAGCCTTAGAAATTTAAAGATGGTCTTTCTCACAATGTGATACTGTTGAGGATACCACATTTACAATTTCAGGGAGTCAATGTGAAGGACTTGAAATTCAAGTTCTACCTCCGCCACTGACCAGCTGTGTGGCCTTACACAAGATCCTTTTATATCTTCTGAGCCTCAGTTTCCTTAACTGGAAAACGAGAATGATAATACCAACCTATCTGAGAGGTTGTGAATATTAAATGAGAAAATCTTTCTAAAACACCTGGCATACTGCCTGGTGCAAAACATGGCTGAGAACCTCGTAGGTCTCTCTCTGTTCCCTCACCCAAGCCTGCACAGCTTCCAAGAAGGCGCAATACTAGTCCACTTCTCTTCGGTGTCAAGAGTGATTCCAGCAACAACAATCAATTTGCACTCACTTCAATGGTACATGAAGATCAAATCTTGGCACGCCAATAGAATTTTCCTCAATGATAGATAGGCCATATAGATAAGGAATGAGCAAGAGATGTAATCTCTCTGTGCTGGAGTATGACCTTAAATTTCATCACCAATGACTTTTCATTACCGAGACAGAAAGAAATCAGAGAGTTCCTTTACATTTTTAAGATGCAGGCAGCAAGAGCTGAATAATATTCCAAAAGGCAGCTTATCAGAGGCCAGCCTGGGAGCATCCAGTGCGATCACAATTGTGGCAGAGCTGGCCCTGTGTGGACCATGTCTGTCTTTACCCCAGTGAGATAGCTGAGAACATCCTAATTAAGATCACAGATGCCACCAAGTTGTGATATATCAGTAAGAAGGTAGACATAGAAATCCAAATGTTATACAACATTAACAGACTAAAGAAATAGTTATTTTTTAAAAAATATTTTATTGATTATGCTCTTACAGTTCTTCCATTTTTTCTCCCCTTTATTCTCCTCTGCCCTGCAGCACCCCCACTCAGCAGCATTCCCCCACCTTAGTTTATGTCCATGAGTCATGCATGTAAGTTCTTTGGCTTCTCCATTTCCCATACTAGTCTTAATCTCCCCCTGTCTATTTTGTGCCTATCATTTATGTTTCTTATTCCCTGTAGCTTTTCCCCCATTCTCCCCCTACCCCTCCCCACTCATAACCCTCCATGTGATCTCTATTTCTGTGATTCTGTTCCTATTCTAGTTGTTTGCTTAGTTTGCTTTTGTTTTTTTTAGGTTCAGTGGTTGATAGTTGTGAGTTTGTTGTCATTTTACTGTTCATAGTTTTGATCATCTTTTTCTAAGATAAATCCCTTTGATATTTCATATAATAAGGACTTGGTGATGATGAACTCCTTTAACTTGACCTTATCTGGGAAGTACTTTATCTGCCCTCCCATTCTAAATGAGAGCTTTGCTGGATAGAGTAATCTTGGATGTAGGTCCTTGCCTTTCATGACTCTGAATGCTTTTTCTAGCCCCTTCTTGCCTGCAAGGGTCCTTTTGAGAAATCAGCTGATAGTGTTATGGGAACTCCTTGGTAGTTAACTGTCTCCTTTTCTCTTGCTGCTTTTAAGATTCTCTCCTTATCTTTCATCTTGGGTAATGTAATTATGATGTGCCTTGGTCTGTGATTCCTTGGATCCTACTTGTTTGGGACTCTCTGAGCTTCCTGGTCCTGGAAATCTATTTCCTTTGCCAGATTGGGGAATTTCTCCTTCATTCTTTTTTCAAATAAGTTTTCCATTTCTTTCTCTTCCTTTTCTCCTTCTGACACCCCTATGATTTGGATGTTGGAACATTTAAAGTTGTCCCAGAGGTTCCTCAGCCTCTTCTCATTTTTTTGAATTCTTGTTTCTTCATTCTATCCTGGTTGAATGATTATATCTTCCTTCTGCTCCAAATCATTGATTTGAGTCCCAGTTTCCTTCCCTTCACTGTTGGTTCCCTGTATATTTTCCTTTATTTCACTTTGCATAGCCTTCACCTTTTCCTCTATTTTGTGACTATACTCAACCATTTCTGTGAACATCCTGATTACCAGTGTTTTGAACTGTGCATCTGATAGGTTGGCTATCTCTTCATTGTTTAGTTATATTTTGGGAGCTTTGATGTGTTCTTTCATTTGGGCCATATTTTTTTGCCTCTACATACCTGTTACATAGTAAGGGGTGGAGCCTTAGGTATTTGCCAGGGTGGGGCAATCCACTTCCCTGCATTGTGGTGCTGTATGTGGGGGAAGGGTCAGAGAGGAAACAATGCCACTTACTTGGCTCTTAGCCAGATTTCAGTCACTTCCCCAACTACCCACAAGCAAATTTGGCTTGTCAGTGTGGATTCCTGGATGGGTGGGTTTGTGCACATTTTAGGACCCTGTGGGTCTCTCCAACAAACTCTCCTGTGAAGCCTGGAGTTTCTCATGCCGCTGCAACTTCCACAGGTTTTTACAGTCAGAGGTTTTGAGGCTTTATTTCCCCACACTGGAACCCTGGGTTGCTCAATCTGTCTCGCCCCCCAGTTGTTCCTCCTGGTTTATCCACACACAAATGTGGGACTTCCAGGTCCTCTGGCCACAGCCTTGCCTCAAGTCCTCTCCATTCTGGCTACCCATCTCCGCCTGTCCTGCCAGTCTAGATGAATGTTTCTTCTTTAACTCCTTGGTTGTTGGACTTCCATACAGTTTGATTTTCTGGCAGTTCTGGTTATTTATTATTTTTAATTTTGTTGTTGTCCTTTATTTGGTTGTGTGAGGAGGCAAAGTACATCTAACTATGCCTACATCTTGTCTGAAAGTCTCAGAAATAGTTCTTAAAGAGGGTGAGTTTCAACAGGAACAAGTGTGATATATTTTTAAACAATCTATAGCGACAAAACAGATATCTCTGGATAATCCACCAGTCCCACCCAGAGTTGTAGCCTGGTAAGCAATGCTTAAGAATAGCCAGGGTGTTTGGGTGTCCCAACAGGTAACACGTAACAGAGTAGAAGGCAAGAAGACAGAACAAAAGGAAGGTAAGGGAACATGGGAAAGAGAGGGGGAAAGAGGAGATAGGATAGTGTGGTGCTGGAATGGTGAAATGTGATCAGAGTGGAAGATTCTAGTTAATTGGCATTTGAGTTCACTTATACACTCAAATAATTTAGGGAGCAAGTAGTGTGTGCTAGGCTAGGGATCTATCAATGAACAATATATTTAAAACCCTGTCCTCATGGGTTCTTCCTCTGCTTGACTTCTAAATGCTAAAGGGCCTCTTATGAGCCCTCAGACCTCTTCTTTCCTTTGGCAATGTCATCCACCACCAAGGCTTTCCATCCCACCCATCTGCTGCTGACTCACAAACTCAGACTTCCAACCCCAAACTTGGGTGGCTACTTGTCTACTCTTCTTCTCAATGCATCACAAATCTGATACTCACCTCTCCCTGCCCAAACCTGTTCCTTCCTCAGTCTTTCCTATTTCCATACGCAGCATCAAACATGGCCAAAAGAGAGATGTTTTCCTTGATTCTTACATCCTATATCCTGGTGGTCCTAATTCTCCAGAATGAGAATTAGACCCCACAGCTGGTAACCAGAAAGTTCCAATTATCTCACATTCTAAAGATGACTGCAAACAACTGGAACCAGAACAGACATCTCCCTCCTTCTGGCCCCATGCCCTTGCCTCTTCCTCACCCCTGGCTCCCAAATATGACCTTAGTGGAACCAGCCCTACCATGATGAACCCAACAAGAAGACTGGGGCAGAAGAGACCATTTGGGGGTTCCTGCCTTGGGAGGGAGGACTGCAGTGTTCACAAGAAAAGATGTCGCTCTCTCTGTGGGAAAATCAAGAAGATGAATTCCAAGGTGAGGGGAGGCTCTAAGACGGAGGTCAGGAATTTTTCTCTGTGAAGGGCCAGATAGATGGTCAACACTGCAGGATGTGCTGTCCACCAGTCACTTTCACAACTACTTAGCACAGCCACGTAGCATGAAGCTGCCATCAACAGCAATGAACTGAGACAGACATGAATGAGCAAGGCTGCATTTCAAAAAAACTTTGCTTATGGATTAGGGTCTCAGCCAAGATGGAGGCATAAGTAGAGATGCTTCTCTTCCTTGCACAACCAAAAGAAGGATAACAACCAATTTAATAACAAAAAACAACTAGAACTGCAAAAAAATCAAACTGCATGGAAGTCTGATAAGCAAGGAGTTAAAGAAGAAACATTCATCCAGACTGGTAGGAGGGGTGGAGACAGGAAGCCAGGACAGAGAGTATGCACAGCAAGGTACGGGATCCAGCAGGTGAGCCAGAAGCTGGCAGATGGGATTTCCCACATGTGAGGACAGATAAACTGGGAGGAACAACTGGGGAGTGAGACAGACCCTGAAATCCAGGGTTTCAGTGTAGGAAACTAAAGCCTCAAAACCTCTGACTGTAAAAATCTGTGGGGATTGTGGCAGCGGGAGGAACTCCCAGTCTCACAGGAGAGTCCACTGAGAGGCCCATGGGATCCTAGAACATATACAAGACCACCCACCTCAGAATCAGCACCTGAAAGGGCACAATCCACTTGTGGGAAAGAGGGAAGTGACAGAAAGGAGGCCAGAGCCAAGCAAGTGGCATTGTTCCCTCTCTGACCCCTCCCCTACATACGGTGCCACAATGCAGCGACCTGGGTTGCCCCACCCTGGCGAATACCTAAGGCTCTGACCCTTACACTATAACAAGTGCATTGGGACAAAGAAATATGGCCCAAATGAAAGAGCAGGTCAAAACTCCAGAAAAAGAGTTAAGTGATAAGGAGGTAGCCAACCTATAAGATTCAGATTTCAAAACACTGGTAATCATGATGCTCACAGAAATAATTGAGTTTGGTTGCAAAATGAAGGAAGAAATGAAAGCTATAAAAATTGAAATAAAGGAAAAGATACAGGAACCAACAATGAAGGGAAGGAAACTGGGGCTCATATCAATGATTTGGAGCAGAAAGAATAAATAAACATTCAAGCAGAACAGAATGGAGAAACAAGAATTCAAAAGAATGAGGAGAGGCTGAGGAACCTCTGGGACAACTTTAAATGTTCCAACATCTGAATCATAGGGGTGCCAAAAGGAGAGGAGGAAGTGCAAGAAATTGAAAACTTATTTGAAAACATAATGAAGGAAAACTTCCCCAGTCTGGTGAAGGAACTAGATATGACAGTCCAGGATGCTCAGAGAGTCCCAAAGAAGTTGGATCCAAGAAGAAACATACCAAGGCACATCATAATTACATTACCCAAGATGAAAGATAATGAGAGAATCTTAAAAGCAGCAAGAGAAAAGGAGACAATTATCTACCAAGGAGTTCCCATAACACTATCAGCTGATTTCTCAAAAGAAACCTTGCAGGCAAGAAGGGGCTGGAGAAAAGTATTCAGAGCCATGAAAGGCAAGGACCTACATCCAAGATTACTCTGTCCAGCAAAGCTCTCATTTAGAATGGAAGGGCAGATACTGTGCTTCCCTGATAAGGTCAAGTTCAAGGAGTTCATAATCACCAAGCTCTTATTATATGAAATGTTAAATAGACTTTTCTAAGAAAAAGAAACTCAGAAATTATGGACAGTATGATGACAACAAATACAACTATCAACAACTGAACTTAAAACAAAAATAAAAATAAAAACAAACTAAACAAAAACTAGAACCAGAACAGAATCACAGAAATAGAGATCACATGGAGGGTTACAGTGGGGACAGGGAGGGGGAGAATGAGGGGAAAAGGCACAGGGAACAAGAAGCATAAATGGTAGGTACAAAATAGACAGGGGAGGTTAAGAGTAGTATAGGAAGTGGAGAAGCCAAAGAACGAATTTACATGTACGACCCATGGACATGAACTAAGAAGGGGAATGAGGGTGGGAGTGGGGTGCAGGGCAGAGGGGAACAAAGGGAGTAAAATGGGACAACTGTAATAGTATAATCAATAAAATACATTTTTTTAAAAAAGAAAATACCTCTTTCTAGTACTTCAGTGCAGCAATGGAAGTGGCAATGTGCCCCTCCTACTCAGGAACCTGGACACCTCTCCCTGCAGAAGTAATGAGGGGGAGAGTAAGGCTAGCAGGGAGTAGAGATGATCTTGCCTCCATGTATCAGTAATCTATTGCTGCATAACAAATATCCCTCAGGCTCAGTAGCTTAAAACGACATGCATGATTGTTCACAGTTTCTGTGGATCAGGAATCTGGGAGTAAGTTCACTGGATGGCTCTGGCTCAAGCCTCTCATAGATTACAGTCAAGCAGTCATCTGCAGGCTTAACTGGGGCCAAAGAATCCATTCCCAGGCACACCCATATCATCTTAGTGGCCTCACTCAGCTATGGTCTGGAGGCCTCAGTTCCTTTTCTTGTGGGCCTCTCTCCATGACTGTCTGCATGTCCTTGTGACATGACAGCTGGCTTCCCACATGAGTGATTCAAGACAAAGGGAGAGATAAAGCACCTGACCTGGAAGCCACAGTGTCTTTTTTATTTTTACTTTAAATAAAATAAAACAACAGATACTGCAGGAAATAAAGAGCTTACCAGTGACATTCAAGTAAAAGTATGATGTCCTGTTCAAATGCACTTGTATTTATTTACGCTTTACTAGAAACTTTTTCAGATTTTCTTGCCAGCCAGCCTTTTCAAAAAGATTGTTATCAATATATTTTGCTTAGATGCAGGTACTACATGCCTCAAAAGTGTTTTGTTTTTGTTTTTGTTTTTTTCATATCTGGCCTATGTGTAATGTGAGTGCCTCTGTTATTGATTTGCTCTGAGTCGATTTAACTATAATCCTAACGGCAACTTTGGGCAAATGTAGTTTACTACTCAGTTGCCTGGAGGTGAGGGAAATTGCCAACCCTCAAGCCAAACATCACCCTCACCTGCTCCATTCCAAAGCCTGTCAGACCCCTGGGCTTCTGGCTTTTGCAGTGCAGGCCTTGCCCTCTGCCTGCCCACCACAACTGCCCTGAGGCCGCACTACCTTTCCCTTCCTTGCCTCCAACTCACTTTTTAAATTATTTCTAACAAGTACGGCTGACTATCTCCATATACTCTCCCCTAAATTCTGTAAGGTCATCAAAAGTATCAAGTGTATTGAAGAGTGGAATTTTAAAAAGAAGAATAAAAGAAGAATTACTGTGGCCCTTCATAGTCTTCTAGAGCCTTGACTGTAGGATTGCTTTATACCCTCAGGGCTTATGGATAAGTATTTACTAGACTTGTAAATAAATGAATGAAGAGTTGGATGAGGATGAATTTAAGCCTACTAGGCCTGTAGGGCAAAATAAAAAGTTGACAGCTCTATGAAGTCCACCCCTCCAAACCCTTGCCACATCAAAAAAAAAAAAAAAAAAATTCTGGCATGTGAAATTTTCCGTTCCCGGGAACCACAGCCAGTAGTGTCATCAGGGTGTTAGTACTGCCAGGACCATGACTCTTCTCCTGCTTTTTGAGGCCAGAAGACCGAGCAATGCAGATCAACCCTAAAATGTCCACATAGTCACGACATACTGTGTTTCCATTAGGAGGCTCGAGCCAAGTAACAAGAGATAGAGAAGAACGCTACAGATGAGATACAGCATATGTTTAGACATAGAAGAAGGCTTGTTTTGTGGGGAAACTTACTTGCTTACAGATTTGACAAAGATCAGGGTAAGGCCAGGGGCCCAATGGTGGACTCTCTATTCTGGTAACTATGGTAATGTCTACCAGCAGGACAGCACGGTGTATCAACCCTGTATTAGTTGGGACTCTCTTGGTGGCCCAGTGACAAAAGGCGACCTCAAACTAGCTCAGATAAAGGGAGGCAGGGGCTCAGAGGTGAGGCTTTGAACACAATCGGAATTCTTTCTCCCCCTCCTTGGCTCTGTTTCCCTGTGTGTAAATTCCATTCTTTCTTCTTATGGAGAGCCTTCTTCACACAACAGAGCCCCTGGGAGCCTGCCTCACTAGTTTCACAGTCAAGTGACTGTGACCTGTGAAGACAGGATTCTTCTGATGGAAATATCTTGAGTTAGGACTCTGTTGGGTGACAGATCTATCTATAATCACTATAGCCGAGAGGACAGCAGAGTTTACTGTGACTCTCTAAGCTTCACTTTCCTTAACCGTAAAATAGAAATAATATTAGTACCAACCACAAATTGTTGTTGTTGTAAAAAGTAAAATAGTTTAAATGAGACAATGCATATAAAGCACACATTCAATGTTCAAAAAGACTATTACCTGTTTGGGCAATTATTAACATTCTATGATCTGCTCAATCTAGAGACCAACCAAAGTATCTAGTCTTCTATTTGTACCCGAATGGTGCAGCCTTCTGCTCTTGCCAAAACTCCCTTATTCCTACAGCCAGGCTGGAGCTATGTTGAATAATGTACATAAAATACCATTAAGTTGTGCATGCAAGAAGGTGTAAGAGGCTCAACAATGACCTAAACCAGAATCATGCAATTTAGGACTTAAAAGAACTCCTTGCTATTTCAGATAATAAAACTGCACATTTACCCGGCTAGGCAGAAACAGAAAATATGAATTAGTGCCTAAGTTCTTGTTGTCACAAAGAGAAAGCACGCTGGGTTCGCAGGCCAACAACTAGCTAGGAGCAGCTCTGTTGATGTGCTTCAGCGCCTCTGCTTCTTCCATCTGTAAAACGGGGAGAAAGGAGTTTCCCTCCTGCCCCCACACCGAGGTGCACGTGTGCAGTGAGACTTAATGAGGCACTGCTGGTCAAATGCTTTGAGTTCGGCTAATGAAAGGCTCTGTGGAAGCTCAGCGTCAGCACACAGCCCCTTCATAGCATGTGTTTGGAGTAAGAGGTTGGTTGGCATGACTTCAGAGGGCTAAAAACACAGGTACACTAAACGGTCGTCTTAAAAACTGAGATTAATCAGAATGGAAAGGTTGGCCCAGGTACTGCCTTGTCCTAGTAAGACCTCACGCCCAGTCCTTTTCCTCAGAGGACCCCCTGTGGGCTCCGATTACCTCCTCACACTTCCCTTCAAAGCTTCTCTTTACTCCTCAAACCAAGTATCACCTCATTCCACTGAGGTGTCTTCCTTTGGTCACCATAGTTTGAAAGTTAACACAGAATGTGAATGAGGGTGGATTAGCGTTGTGTTAACAATATATGAGTTGTATGTCCATTTTATCTCAATAAAACTAGAGAAAAAATCCCAATATATGAAGACAGGTAGTTGTATGCTGTGCAGCAGCAAGTTAAAAATCAGTTTTTTAAAAAATATATATGCAAAATGACAATTAAGTCATTAAAAAGGCATTAACCCAAAGGAACAGTAGGACCAGCTTATACTGGCTTGGGAGAACTGATTGTTAAATTTTAGGAATTTTTCCAGCCAGCTGTTAAATATAGTTATTTCAAAAAAACTAAATTATATAAGCTTATAATTTTAAATATTATATTAAAAACAAAGCTAATCAATTCTTAAAACTGGTCACTCCATAATAATATTGCAATCAGATATTCTTTTGAGGTTACTTACGTGTAGCGTTTTTGTCTATGGTGTCTGTCGGGTGGGAATATTATGTAATGGAATGCTTCTTCTCATCTGCATGCTCAGTGATGTCCTTCCAGCAGCTTGAAATTAGCCACAGTAGGAATATCTGCACCAAAGAAACTGGGCTGCTGCAAATCGGGGCTCTCCCTTCCTGCAAAAGCTGGTTATCAAACACTTATCAGCACACCATAGTCTAGAATATAAGGACAAAGAAAGAACAGAAATGAAGACAACAGCAGAAAAAAAAATGTCAATAATATTCTGGAAACTGGGAAAGCAGATGAATGAGAGGTAATTAACAGAGAAGGTAAAGGCAAAACTTGAGCCCATAGGGAGGGAGGCCTGTAAGAGGCAAACCAGCTCTACCACAGAACCTTAGAAAGAAATAGAAATTGGTTCCCTCTGTGCAGGCGTGCAAAGAACAAGTGTGTTGAACATTTCTGCCAGGAGCAATGAGAGTCCCACAGTTCTCTCTACACCTGCGCAGCCAAGCCACTGCCCCTGCCCCGCCCTGGGAGAAAAGGTCAGATCAGAGGCAATCTAGACAGTGAGCACATGTGAAAGCTGGCATGCGACAAGCTGCCAAAACAGGATTAAATGACAGTCTGCATTTTGAGATATATATATATGTATGTGTGTGTGTGTGTGTGTGTGTGTGTATATTTTTTTCTTTTTTTAATCCTCACCCTCAATCCTCAATCCAGGGTATGTTTTATTGATTTAAGGGTGAGAGAGAAAGAGAAAAACATCGTTATGAGAGAGAAACATCAATCAGTTGCCTCTTGCACGCCCCCTGACCTGAGAGCAAATCCACAACCCGGGCATGTGCCCTGACCAGTAATCCAGCCCACAGTCGTTAGGGGTGTGGGATGATCTCTAACCCATTGAGCCATGCAGCCAGGGCAAGTCTGCATTTTGCACTGAGACACCTGCAATCCCATTTGTCCTCTTAGCTCCCAGAATGCCAGCAGTGAGGCTTATACCCCACAGAAAGATGAGATGATTTCATCTCTAGAGAAGCTGACTGGTCCAAGAGGAAAGATACACAGAGACTGACTTAGCAACATCCCCCACTGAAACATCCAGGTCACTGAAGAATCACCAACAGGGAACCCACTAATCAACAAGCGTCACACACACACACATCACTCAAGAGCCAGCTGTAGATCACCAGACATTGGTGAGAAGCCTCTAACATAAAGAGAAATGATTCCCAATGTTAAGTTTTCGATCCAGACAAGCTATCACATACAGGAGCAGAATAAAGACATTTACAAGGTCTCTAAACATTGACCAGCCGTGACATCTTTCTCAGGAAGCTACCAGAGGTTGTGCTCCAACAAAACCAGGAATTAATCTAGAGAGAAGATAGGAGCTCCAACATAGGGGAATCCAGCACAGGAGAGAAGGAAGGCGAATTTACAGGTGATGTTGAAGGGAAGCGGAGATGGTAACTGCACTGGGACACAGAGGAACCAGCCCAGAGATTGCAGGAGGACATCCCCATGGGGAAGAAAACGCACCCGAGAGAGCGCCAACATGCTCCTCATGCAGGGAGGGAGACGCACAGGGAGGGAGACGCAACCTAGAAAGAACCAGTGCGCTCTTCACACTGAGGAGAAGTTAGGTGCATTAGTCAGAAATACCCCCAAAACTACACAATGAAATAGGCAAGGCAATTATTACCTCCATGTGAGGGGCAGATGTAAAAGACCAGTGTAATTATAGTACATTGTGAACTTTCATAGTCAAAACAATGCAAATACAAATTGACAATTCAATCAGAAAGCGTGATGTCCCCTAATTCACAATATTTTAAAAACATGTATTTTCTACTTTGGAAAATCAGACTGTATCATGGAGTCAACATGACAAGAAAGTAGGTCACAGTTTCATCAGGAGCACTTTTGTTCTTTTGAAGTGACTCACAAATAATGGTACATCTCACAATGAACGGCATCTCGAATAGGAAGAAATATAGGAACTCTTGGGAAGTGAGGGGAAATGTGAACACCTGTGTCTGGCGCTAAACCCCCCCCCCCCCACATCTTCGCAGTAATAAGTTAGGAGATGATTCTTTTTAATATTGATTTATTTTTATTTTTTATTTTTATAGGAGATGATTTTGTAAATGGAAAAGCAAAACTACAGCTTGGTAAACATATTATTTAGAACAATTGCTGCTAATGCCAGAAGCACAACTGAAGTCGGAGATGGTGGCTGGCTCTGGAGAGCTGTGGCTGGAGGAAGAATGGGGGGGCTGCGATTTTTGGATAAGCCTCATAAATACGTGAATTTTTTAATTATATGTACGTATTGAAGTAAAAGTAGTATGTATAGAAATAAAAATTATAAAATGAGGTGCCCCATTTCAAGCCTCCCTGAAACAGAAGTTCTCAGACTGTGAAGATGAAAGGGGCCTCCTGTTGCAGGACAAGGCAGATACCCTTGTCGTCTTGGGCTGGCCGTCAGATGACAGTGACACTGCCTCGCATGCTGCCTCTCACCTCCCATCTTAGGAAACTCACTGGCTGATTTTTCACTCTCAGGAGATTAGATAGCTATTCTCTGGGGCAGTGCACACCACAGAGCAAACCACAGAGCACAGGGCACCTTTCTCGGATGCTCGTGTTACCCAGAGCCCTGGACATGAGAAAGGAAGCTGGCGGTCTGGCAGTTGTGGAGGTCCTTCCCACACACATCTTTCAGCGGTGGTGGGAGCCCAGCCCCTCCTCTTTCCAGAGGAAGAGCCCTGGATTCTGGAGGAGATGAAGCATCGTCCCACTAGTGTGTTTCAGTGGCCAGGCTTCCTGGAAGGAGGGTAAGAAAGGAGAGGAGGATCCTTCTGCGAAAGCTGCTGGCTTACTTCGCTTCTCAGATGTCAGACCAGGCAGGAGTTGCTGTAAGCTTAGAGGCACCCAGCTGCGCCCCAGGACAAACACCTGCAATCCTGCCCTGAGCTGGTGAGGCCAAGGCTGGGAGCAATTTGCAATAAGCACTTAAGAAGGACCAGTTAGAGGTGATCAAGACCACCAGCTCTTATCCTCACCGAGACCTCTCTTTGGCTACTGTGACATGCTATAGGCACGCCATGTGTTTATGTGGAAACTTCTCCACTGGTGGGTAAACAGCCACAGCCCCTGCCCTGTCTCTGGGTCCCCTGCCTCCTACCAGCCTGCAACCAAAGGGAGAACATATGGCCCAGCAGGGGGCCTCCGGGAGCTAGCTCAGCTCTGATTGGTCAGGCCCACTTGTTAAATACTTTAAATATCCCTTCTTGCCACTAGGTGTGTCCATCAGTGAGAGGACTTCATGCAGAACCCCACCCTCCCCACCTTCCTCTCCTGCCCCTTTTCTCCCTAGCTTAGTGTTGGCCAATTTACAATGACAGAGAGAGTATCTTTCACATAAAGTGTCTTTTTCTGTGAGCAGGAAGATCAGCCCTTTTCTCATACTGATGGAACCCTGGTTCTCCAGGCTGCCAGGAAATCATCCTAGAACCTCTCCCTTCTGCTTCCCTAACTCGTTTATCCTGATGGAATGAGGTTAAGGTGGCTGGGAGAGCTAAAGGGGGAGGTGCAGCCTTAGGGGCAAATGCAGACTGGAAGAAAGGCCAGGGCCTGGGGATGATAGCACAGTGGCTTGGCTGGAGGCCTCTGGAGGCTTCCATTCTTGCATCCTTGCAGCTAGATGACTTCTTTCTCCCCCTATTTTCCTGTTTCTCAGCTGCCACTCTGGGCCCAGCCCCTGTAGGAGAGGGATCCCCGGAGCCCTGTGTGGGGCCCTGATCACATCCCTGAGGTTATCTCTAAGAACACTCTGGGCTCCTCCTACGCAGCCATGGGGAAGGGGTGATCTGTCCCCATAGTGGGAAGTTTGGTTGGCATCTCGCCCTTGGTGGAGGCTGGCTCAGGTCTCACCAGTGGAGTCAAGGAAAAGGCCCAGGCCCTATCCAAGGCCACCCCACAAACGACCTTTGTGCCCACAGATGTATATGTGATCTGGGGACTTGTTCATCCTCCAGACAATGTTCTTAATCTGTCAAAATTATAAGACTTGAGACAATTTAGCAAATGGTCCTTTTTTGTTATGTTTTTGTTTTGCTTTTTATTTGTTTTTATGTGAAATCAAAGGCAGGCTGCAGAGTGGAAAGGGTCTACCCAGGAAGGACCCAGAAGATGGAGCCAATCCTAAACTTCTCTGGCCGAGGCCAGCTCTTGATGAAATGAGAAAAACAGTTGCTGACTGCTTGCCTCGAAGGGTTGTAGCGATGGCAAATTTTATCAGTTTGTAAAACGTGTAAAGTAGCTATGGAAATTTAAGGGATACTGGCTTTCTCTTTTATTCCAGCCATCTCGTGACCCTGTGTAGGGACAGTCACACTCTACAGTCATGGCACCACACAGCCTCGCCTGCCTCTGCACACTCAGCCTCGGTTCCCTCCTGGTCTGCGCCCCTCGCCTTCCCTCCCCAGATACCCAGTGTCCGCTAGTTGCTCAGGACAGGGTCTCCCTGGGCAGGGGTGCCTCTGGGAGCACTCCTCTCTGGTGGTGTGTGGGCTTCAGTGCTCCAAGGACGCCACAGCCCTACTGCAGCACCGCAGGTCTGCATCTGCCAGGGCTGGACACCAGATGGCCAGATGGCCAGCAGCAGAAGAAGCCTTTTAAAGAAGAGAGTCTGTTCAACTTGGAGAAGAGGCAGCCAGTTTAAGGGACCATGGTAGGAATCTTCAAATGCATGCTGTTGTTGAAAACAGATTAAGGTGTTCAGTAAAGCTTGAAGAGGTAGAACCAGATGGGATCTGTGCTAGAATTCAAGAGGTCAGAGTTTTTTGTTTGTTTAACCATTTTTAATTGTACAGAAGTGTTTAATATATTCACATTGTCAATCAACAAATCTCCGGAACTTTTTTATCTTGCCAAATTGAAACTCTACATCATTAAACACTAATTCCCCTCCCCCCAGCCCTTGGCAGCCACCTGTCAACTTTCTGTCTCTGATTTGGACTGTTTTAGATATTGCATGGGAGTGAAATCATAGCTTGTTCTGTTGTGACTGGGTTCTTTTACTGAGCCTGGTGTCCTTGAGGTTCATTTATATCATAGCATGTGACAGGAAAGCTGCATAATATTTTACTGTATGTGTACATCATATTTTTTAATTTTTTTAATATATTTTACTGATTATGCTATTACATTTGTCCCATCGTCGCCCCCCTCCCCTCCGCCCTGCATACCCCTTCCCCCCCCGACACTCCCCCTCTTTAGTTCATGTCCATGGGTCATATATACGAGTTCTTTGGCTTCTACATTTCCTATACTATTCTTAACCTCCCCCTGTCTATCTTCTACCTACCATTTATGCTTCTTATTCCCTCTACCTTTTCCCCCCTCCCCCCACCCGCTCCTCTGAGGATAACCTGTACCTTCCCCTCCCCATTCTCCCCCTCTTCCTCCCCACTGATAACCTTCCATATGATCTCCATTTCTGTGATTCTGTTCCTGTTCTAGTCATTTGCTTAGTTTGTTTTTGTTTTAGGTT
>VMDR010003015.1:22442-79583 GCA_007922815.1 Macrotus californicus | reverse complement strand
TTTGCTTAGTTTGTTTTTGTTTGTTTTAGGTTCAGTTGTTAATAGCTGTGAGTTTGTTGTCATTTTACTGTTCATATTTTTTATCTTCTTTTTCTTAGATAAGTCCCTTTAACATTTCATATAATAAGGGCTTGGTGATGATGAACTCCTTGAACTTGACCTTATCTGGAAGCACTTCATCTGCCCTTCCATTCTAAATGAAAGCTTTGCTGGACAGAGTAATCTTGGATGTAGGTCCTTGCCTTTCATGGCTTGGAATACTTCTTGCCAGTCCCTTCTTGCCTGCAAGGTTTCTTGAGAAATCAGCTGACAGTCTGATGGGCATTCCTTTGTAGGTTACTGTCTCCTTTTCTCTTGCTGTTTTTAAGATTCTCTCCTTATCTTTCATCTTGGGTAATATAATTATGATGTGCCTTGGTGTGTTCCTCCTTGGGTCCAACTTCTTTGGGACTCTCTGAGCTTCCTGGACTCCCTGGAAGTCTATTTCCTTTGCCAAATTAGGGAAGTTCTCCTTCATTATTTGTTCAAGTAAGTTTTCAATTTCTTGGTCTTCCTCTTCTCCTTCTGGCACCCCTACGATTCGGATATTGGAACGTTTAAAGACATTCTGGAGGTTCCTAAGCATCTCATTTTTTTTAATTCTTGTTTCTTCATTGTGTTGTGCTTGAATGTTTCCTTCTTCCTTCTGGTCCACACCATTGATTTAAGTCCTGTTTTTCTTCCCATCACTGTTGGTTCCCTGTACATTTTCCTTCATTTCCCTTATTGTATCCTTCATTTGTTCATCTAATTTGTGACCAAATTCAACCAAGTCTGTGAGCATCCTGATTACCAGTGTTTTGAACTATGCATCTGATAGGTTGGCTATCTCTTCATCACTTAGTTGTATTTCTCCTGGAGCTTTGATCTGTTCTTTCATTTGGGCCATTTTTGTTGTCTTGGCATGCCTGTTACGTAGTAAGGGGCGGAGCCTTAGATGTTCACCAGGGTGGGGCAACCATGTCACTGCATAGCTGTTTGTGGGGGAGGGGTCCGAGAGGGAACAATGGCGCTTGCTCTGCTCTCTGCCGGTTTTAGTGACTTTCCAAGCTACCCACAGTCAAATTGGGCCCCTCTGGTGCTGATTCTGGTGCTGATTCCCGGGTAGGTGGGCTTATGTATGTTCTAGGACCCTGTGGTCTCCCCAAAAAGCTCTCCTGTGAGGCTGGGAGTTTCTCCCGCTGCCACCGCCTCAACCCCTACAGGAGTTTTCAATCAGAGGCTTTGAGGCTTTATTTCCCCATGCTGGAACTCTGGGTTTCGGGGTCTGTCTCACTCCCCAGTTGTTCCTCCCAGTTTATCCTCACGAGGGTGTGGGACGCCCGGTCCGCAGCCACCACCTCTCCCAGCCAGCCGCGCCTTTCCCCTATCCGCCAGCCGTCGCCCCGCCGCGCAAGTCCTCTCCACCCCTCCTACCGGTGTGGATGTCAGTTTCTTATTTAATTTCTTGGTTGTCGGACTTCCATATGGTTCAATTTTCTCTCAGTTCTGGTTGTTTTTTATTTTAAAATTTGTTGTTGTCCTTCTTTTGGTTGTGTGAGGTGGCACAGTGTCTACCTACGCCTCCATCTTGGCCAGAAGTCCCAATTCAAGTCATTTTTAAAAGAAGAAAAAAGGCTTCCTCTTATAGTAAAATTTAGTACAGTGAGAGTAGGGAATCAGTCCCAATTTTTTTCGCAGAGTTAACTGCCAACATTAAAAAGCTTAGTGCTACTTTCAGTCTATGACATTAAATTCAAAGATACTTTCCTTGGTTCTGCAGAATGTTGGTCTTAAATTAACAATGGCCAAAATATCATTTTATGATTAAGAATATCACTTAGATTTTAATGCATATTATTTTAATGCATTTAATTTTAAGATGAGACTGTTTTCTCAATCATTTTGGTAGTTACTGAATAAATTAACTTTGAATATTTAAACTTATAAGAAACTATTTCATGATTGTGTTCATTATTGCTCCCTTGGGAGGCAACATAGCCAATTATAAACAACAAAGTCTCTCAAATAAGAAGGTCCTAAATATGAATCTAGCAGCACCAATCACTACCTGTGTAACCTAGGGCAAGTTATTTAACCTCTCTAAGCCTCTATTCCTTATTGGGAGGATTAAATAAGATAATATATGTAAAGCACTCAGTGCCTGGTACCTGTTAGTCCTCAGTAAACGTTAGCCCATATAAACATATATAAAAGAATCCCGCTGGAAAGACACACAAGAAATTATCAGTGATGGTTGCTTCCAAGCAAAGAACTTGAGGTCAGGGTGGAAAGACTATATACCTTCTTGTACTCTGTATATTATCCAGTGCTTGTAACTCAAAAAAAATAGAAACATTTAACATTTCTCTTGTGCTGTGGGATTTCTTAGTGTTTGGCATGATGCACTGCAAAAGCTAAACTACCACTGCTAAATTCGCAAAGGAATAAAGTCACAGTCTAATAATACCACAAAGAAATACACAACCTATCTGATTTCAGGAATCTGTTAGGTGTTCTTGCTTTCTCTACGATATCCACATGGTCTTCACGAAAACACCTTAAACCAGTGATTTTTCAACCTGGAGTGATTTTGTCCCTCAGGGGACATCTGGCAACAGACATTTTTGGCTGTCACAACTGAAGGGATGTACTACTGGCATCTGGTGGGCAGAGGCCAAGAATGCTGCTAAACATTCTATTATGCAGAATATAGGACCACACAATAATCCACCAGAAAAGTCAGTAGAGCTGAGGTGAAAAACTCTGCAACCCAAGGAATCATTCTGCTCAACTCTGAAAGTAACCAGTTTCTTCATTTCAGTTACTTACAAAACAAAACAAACAATAAATTCCCCCCTCAAGTAATGAAGTAAAATCCTTAAGGACTAATAGGCTAAGGGCTTAATAAATGTAACCACTGTTGGCCACTGCTGTAAATTTCTGAAATTCTAGCAGCTAGAACCACTTACAGGTTTATGTCTACTGAATTCAATACATTTCAAGATTTTTAAGTACTTATTATTATAAAGCCCTCCAAAAGTGAACTCTAAAAGATTTCAAGAGATTACAGATTACTATTCTTTCCTGTTTAAAAATATTTGAAGAACCACAAAGCTCAATGTACTTCCGAAATACAAGGGGGCATTTATTTTAGTATGGAGTTATCAAGTCTTTCCAGTAAACTTGATACATTTGACTTAATGCACTGCCTTGGCCTCTACTTCCTGAAAGCAGCTAAGTAACTTCATAATGAGGCTTGAAAAATTACAAACTAAATCATCCTCTTCTCCGATCTTAAAGCACAGTTTAGTGTGCCTTATCAAAATGTCAACTATTAGTAAAGATCTTTGGGAAAAGTCTTATCAATGTGTGGGATTAATCTTGTCCAAAAAAGGTGCAAAACTGAACCAAGTGGCTATCAAAATCTACAGCTAGTTCATAAATGGGTAGGAAATAGATTCGAAATCTTGCTACTACTGTTATTAATCATAGTTTCTTACTGTGTTGACTCTTTTACATCGTTTTAAGTGTGTATCTTTCTCATTATGTAAGAGTACTATTTTAATTTAGCATTTTCACATTGTTTAATAGTTCACTAAATAACTTATACTGATTAAAGACTTCTTAGGGGAACATCTTAATTCCTTAGTCCAAAACAAATCTTAAAATTACACAGAAAAGGTGTTTGAAAATATACGATGCAATAAGGTTATGATTCTTTCACTATTTCTCCAATACATTTTTCCTAATGGACATAGGTATTGCTAGAACTCCATTCACTTCAGTCACTCCCCCGAGCATCTAGAACTTTAATACTTGTCCAAACCTGCTTGCTCATGGTCTAATAATAAACCTAATTATACAATCTGTAACAGCCCCTAACAACCTTTTCCTAAGAAGCCATAAAGGTGATTTAACTAACATCCCAAATTCTCAGTAATTCTAATTCAAAAACAGATTTCTTCATACCAGCCTTTGGCTTCTGCCAAGGGCCAAGGGCTGCTGACTGTACAGTGGGGAGGTGAAAATCCGCCTGAACTGGAAAGGACACACGCTGGGCGCTAGACAGCAGGGGTAACTGCTGGTTCATTTCTCTTTAAATTTGGCAGCACGTGGGGCGGCATTGTGAAGCCACCAACCCGCCTCCCCCCTTACACTCGCACACGTACGTCTCCAGCGCGCATGCTCCTCTCGCACAGTCCTAGCAGAGTAGGAGCCAACCCCCTAAAAAGTCAACCTGGAAGCCGCAAACGGCCGGAGGCCGGGACAATGGGGGAGGGGGCCCACGGGCACCTCTGGGGAGGCAGACCCGGCCCCTGCCCCACGCCAGAGCCCGTAGGCCGCAGTCCTGCGGTTCTGCAGGCCTGGGCAGGGGCCGGAACCGCTCCAGGCACAAAGCCCCGAGCCGGCCAGCGAGCGGCTCTCCGCTCGGCCCGCTCCTACCCTCCCCCAGCCGGGCGGCGCAGCCGGAGCCCGTGCCAGGCAGAGGCAGGCGAGGCGGCGTCCCACACCCCGCCAGGTCCTCAGACCCACGCGCGCCAGTGACGAGGCCACGGAGGCGCTTTGTTGTCCGCCACAACTCCTTGGACCCGGCGCTGCCCCGGCAGAAGTTTTGCGCGCCTCACCTATCCGGCCGGGGGCCAGTTTCTTCGCCTACTCGCACCACCCGCTGCCCGCCCGCGGCTCCAACATCCGAGCCGGGGGAACTCGCAGCTAGGCGGGCCCAGACTCTCCTTTCTACCCCCAAGGGGTCCGGGGGCCTCCGCAACACCTGAGACCGGGACCCGCCCCTCCTGGGAGAGGCAGTCCGGGCTGGGGATCCACAGCCCCTCCCCCGCAACGTCCCACCCAGCCGTGGGGGAGGGGGCAGCCTCCCCTCTTTTCTACCGGGCGCCAGGCCCCGTCCCGGCGCTGAGGCTGGGGCGCGTCCCCGCCCCCAATACCCTCCGAAAGCCGGGGGAGAAGTGCTGGGCCCGGCCGGGACCGGCGCCTCGGGCTCCCCACCCTCGCGAGCCCTTACCCGGCCTCGCCGGCAGCTGCCGCTCCCCCTCACCCGTCCGGCCGCCGGTCCGGGAAGAGAGGAGGAGGTAAGCCGCAGCGGCTCGCCACGATCGCGGCCCGGGGCCCCGCCGCCCGCCCGCTCACCTGCCAGCTGTCTTCGCAGTAGCAGTGCCGACTGCAGCTCCGTCATCCTCCCCGCCAAGGGCCCGGGCTGGCGCCGGGGCTTTCGAAGGGCCGGGGACAGGCTCTGCAGACTGCTGGAGATGGGTGTGCTACGGAAACTGGGCCCCCACGACGGGAGCGCCGAGGCCGAGGGAGGCCGGACTGGGGCGGCGGTAGCAGCGCCTCGCTTGCCGGTGTGAGTCCGCTCGGTTCGGCTCTTCTCACAGCGCCTCACGCCCGGAAGGGGAGGGTACCCGGGCCACCGCGGCGCGCACTGGGACTTCGCTCGCCTGCTTCCCTCCTTCAGCCCGCTCGTCGGCCCCACCGGTGCCTTCCCCCGCTACAGCCTCACTGCGCGAAGGGCCGCTCCACGCAGGCGCGCTGGGGCTGCCTACTTCGGAATCGGCCAGCCCGCAAGCCCTACCCCTTTGCCTCCGTGCCCCGCCTCTGGCGACGGGATCCCGCCCCCTAAGTGCTTCCCCCCCCCCGCCCCCCCTCCTAGTGCGGCCATCTTGAGAAGGTCGACTCCCGGCTGACTGCCAAGGCCTCCGGCGGTAGACGCCCTGCTGACGCCATGACAAAGAGGTCTCGGAGGGTCAGGACACTGCCTCCGGGTTGAAGCAGGTGATATGGGAGCGCAGGGGCCAAAAGAAGGGTTGATGTGTTCAACAACTATCTAATTCCACATGTGGTGTGCGAATTAGCATCGTTAAAGCCGAATTTTGTACTGGTGTGCTTCATTTTTAGCAGAACCCCCCCCCCAAATATACTTAACACACGTTGATAATTCATTTTACAGAAAGAATACACAAAAAGATCCGTGAAATAAGCAAAATGTTCTGCATCTCATGGAACGAAATATTTATATATCATTAATAATAATCTCTATGAGTAAGGGGAGTTTAGCTAAATCTGATATACACTGTTCAAAATGTCATTCAGAAAGGCATCTACTATGTAAAATCGAAGCGTGTGGTCTAGGGTTTGGAAAAAGCAATTTACTCCATTCAACCTGCTCATTCCCTAAACCTTCTACTCTGCATTTAACAGCCTCAATAAAGAGATGGAGCAGAAGGAAGAGTAATAAATACCTCATGGCACTTAATTACGTATGTCATGGTCTGTTCCTTCAACAAATATTTATAAAATGTACATTAATTATGTACTATAGAAACAGAAATACAGCTCTTCTTACCTTCAAAGGGCTTAAAGTCACTGTGAGTTCCAGGTAAGGTAAACAGTCAAAGAAGGAGCAGATTCCAATACAATTTTTATGATAAAAGTTCCTGGGGGAGGGGAGACTGTCCTGTCTCTCTGGAACAAGGATTTTAAAAAAATAAATAAACAGGCTGAATGAACGGGAACTCTTTTGGGGACCACAACCCCCCAGGGACTAATGCAGGTTTTGTGAGGCCTAAAGTTCACCAGATCTGAAGGACTCATTTATTTTTATTTTTATTTTTATTTATTTTTAGAGAGAAGAGAAGGGAAGGAGAAAGGGAGAGAGAAGCATCCATTGGTTGCCTCTCACACTCAGCCCAACCAGGGACTGAACCCACAATCCAGGCAAGTGCCCTGACCAGAAATCAAATCCAGCAATACTTTGCTTTGTGGAACGACGATCAACCAACCAAGCCACACCGGACTGTGCTGTGAAGGACACATTTTAGGAGGAAAAAAACTTTTAATAAGGTTCAAAAATTATTTAGAGTAAAAAATAAATCACAAATAACCGTAGGCTTGGGGAATCCATCCCTTTCTGCAATCTCTTTAGGCAGGTTATCCAAAACGCTGCTTCTTGCAACATGGCTTACTCTCCCTGCGAGAGCAAATCCCAGTCCTCACAGGGCTCTCAAACTTCCTTAGCTTTAATGTAAAAAAATCCATTTCCAACAACACTCCTCCTTTCTGGCCAAAAATCTTTCTTTTTAAATTTTTAAGTTTTTTCAAAGTAGTAAATAAATAAATGTGTCTTAAGGCTTCTTCCAAAACACAAACATGTTGCACCACATGCTTCCCTGTTCCTAGCCCCTGCTTGCCAGAGGCCATCCCTTTTAACTCCTAGCAGTTTCTTCTGGCGGGTACCTTCATTATTCCAACTGATGAACATATAATGCTTTTTCTTGATTTGTCCATTTTAGACCTTCCATATTTATTCTTGCTGTAACTGATAAGAATTTAACTCTCTTATGCTACCTTTCATCCTTTATTCTCCTACATTAAATCATGTTATATCAGTAAATAGTGTTCACAATATTGTGGCTTTAAAAATGTTGAATAGGAGATCCAAATGCTGTAATAGATTATAATTATATTTATTCCTTACATAGATTTTTGGGGGGGCTAAAGTTTGTAATTATTATACTTGTTTTTCTTGCGGTATCTTGATTATAATTAATATTCTTCCTTTCCCTATCCCACCTGATTGCTGTTGTATTCTGTCAAGTTCTTTTTCTTGGAAATCTTCCTCCTGGAAGCCTCTCTGTTACGTTTCTAATCTGAGCTGGTTGTTTTGGGCCATGCCTGCTATGTAGAAGTCTTCCTAGGATTTCCCCTGGCTGCTATCCTGGGCTGTCTACTACATCTGGGATCTCAAGTGTAATTCTTTTTTATTTACTCCCTTCTTTTTTCTGGATCATATTATCACATAACTGATGAGTATATATGAGGCAGATTTTCTAAGTGCTTATATATCCAAAAATACCAGAATTTTAAACATCTGTATTTTAATGCCTCATGATTTAGTTTAGCTGAGTATACAATTCTATGGTTAAAACCAAATAATTTTTCTTTAAAAATATGAAACCATTGTCCCATTGTCTTCTAGCATCCTGTGTTGCTGTTGATTCTTATTCTATTGTAGGTGACCTGTTTTTCTTCTTATTCTTATTGGATAGCCTTAGGATTTTATTCCTTGGCCTGGTATTTTTAAAAAGATTTTATTTATTTATTTTCAGAGAGAGGGAAAGGGAGGAAGAAAGAGAGGGAAAGAAAAGTCAATGTGAGAGAGAGTTGGCTGCCTCTCATATGCACCCCGACCAGGGCCCCAGGCATGTGCTATGACTGGGAATCAAACCAATGACCTTGTGCTTTGCAGGATGATGCCCAACCAACTGAGCCACATCAGCCAGGGCCTCTGTCTGGTATTTTAAGGTATCATAATAACATGCTTAGGTAGTCTGTAGGGAGTTTTCTTTTTTAACTCAATGTGCTCACGGTGAATTTTGTGGTGACACAATGGTTGTTTTTATTTATATATGTATAAAGATAAGCTTAGATAGTCTGCATTTTCCTAGTATATTAACAACATTTTTAAAAAGATTTTATCTATTTATTTTTAGAGAGAGGGGAAGGGAGGGAGAGAGGGAGAGAAACAACAATGTATGAGAAAAACACCAATTGGTTGCCTCTCGCACGCCCCTAACTGGGGACCTGACCTGCAACCCAGGCATGTGCCCTGACTGGGAATCCAACAGGTGACCTCTTGGTTCACAGGCCGGCACTCAGTCTACTGAGCCACACCATCCAGGGCATATTAACAACATTTTTAAAAACAATTTATTTTTGTATGTTAACCAACAACCTCACTAAACTGATTTTTCATTTGTCTATAGATTATTTTTATTTTCTACATAAATAATATATGTCCAAATTTTTATTCTTTCTCCTTCTTTCTCTCTCTCTCTCTTTTTTTTTTTTTTTTTTTGAAACACTATTTCTCTTTTTTGCCACACTATGCCAGCTAGGATGTCCAGCAGAAGGCTGATAACAGAAGGCTCATAGTAGATACATGTGCGGCTGGGGGTTAGCCAGTCAAGTAAAGGAGAGAAAAATGGACACAGGCAAGTTTGTTGAAGGTATATGAAGAGAGTGATGTAGTAATGGACTCTTCTCTAAGATGAATAGAGAAGAAAGTAAAAACAGGAAGGAGCTGATGAATAGTGAAAAAGTGATTCAAATAATGAGGTCTTGAGATTAAAGAACTCTGTGATGTAGACACTGAAGCAAGTGAGCGGGATAGAAAATGGTGGCCTGGGTGGGTGGCTTGAAATCCAGAATTCAGTTGTGGTGTAGTCATGGGTGGTGAGATGGTCTCATGTGAATGTGGGGAGAGGCTGGCTAGTATGGAAGGAAGAGGAGGCAATCAAGGAAGTGACAGGGACGAGTACTAGATAGGTCTTCCATGTGGGCAACGAAATCCCCCAGGATGAGGGCTAGAGTAAGATAAAAGGAAAAACTATGAACCAGGAGCCAAAGTCATTAGTGAATGAGTCCACAGATAATAGCAATGAAGGGAGTAATAACTGGTACAACTAGATGGCATTAACCTCGAAAGAGCAAGGGTTAGGGGAAGGAAGAAAAGGAGAAAAGGTTGGAAAGCAGCAATAGGGAACAAGGAGAAGATGCTAAGCCTGCCAGCTCTGTGATCCATAGGATGTGAGAGAAGACAGCCTTCTCTGGAGAGGGCTGGAGAAACAGTCCTTTGAGGACAGCCAGATTCAGGTAAGTACAGGAGGTGGAGAAGTATCCCATAAGCCCCTCAAACTACTGTGACTAGAACCCATTATCCCCAGACCTAGTCTGTCACAACCAATGATACCCAGTTACTTCAGTCAGAAATGGAAGAGTCAGCTTTAGTGCTTCTCCTTTCTCACCCCTACATCAGATTGATCACCAAGATTTAAATGTTTTCTAGTTTCCATTCCCATGGGCACTCCTTAATCCAAACCTGGATGACTGCCACCCTCCATAAGGGTCTCCTGGCCACTGGTCCTGACCCTCCCTCCCCCCATCTATTTTCTGAGGCAGAGCAAAACTTTCAAAATGAAAATCTGCTGTTGTCCCACTCCTACTTTAAAACTCTTCCATTGCCCTGACCAGGTAGTTCGGTTGCTTAGCGAGTCATCTGGATATACCAAGGTTGCAGGTTCAACCCCCTGTCAGGGCACGTACAAGCAACCAGTGAGTGCATAAATAAATGGAACAACAAATCTCTCTCTCTCTCTCAACTCATAAGTAGAAATATTTAAAGAAAAGAAAACCTCTTCCATGGCCTCCCAACTGTTTTAGGATGAAGTCCAAGCTCCCCGATGTAGTTTAATTGCCTTTCATAGTGAAGTCTCCGGGAACTTTTCAGCTTCATCCTGACTCTCTCATCCTGTGCCTTTTTCTGACAGTCTCTTGACACACTTTTTTCCTTCCTCCAAAAGATCAAGGTTTTTTTTTACACCTTACACCTCTGGGTCTTTCCACTTGCTGTTCCAATGGCCCAGAACACTTTTTTTTCCTACTATGTACTGACCAAACTCCTACTCATTTATCTTTCAGGACCTTAAAAGAAGCAATTTTCTCCAGAAAAACTTTCTCCATCTCAAAAGTAAAAATCTTACTCCTATGTTTCCTATTTCCAGCATGTGTTACTTATCCTAATACTTATCATGCAGTATTTTTTCCTTTGAATTATTGTTAAGCTTTGTGATAGCAAGACTCTGTTTCACCTCTCTGTTCTCAGAATGTGATATAATGATGCTGTGCAGTAGGCACTCAACAAATATCTGTTGAATCAATGAGTCAATCCTATTAAATTAATAATAGGATAATCTTTCAAGATTAATTTAGACCTATGTTTATTAAATTTGGGTCTGTGTGCCTGGCAGAGGCTGTGCCAAGGTGTTCTTGAAGCCAGAGGATAAGCCTCTCTTGGATTATTAATTTTACTAATTTTGTGAGATTAAACAGTAAAAAATACTGAAAGTAAAATATATAACTTTAAGTGTTTATATTAAAAAAATTAGAAAGACTGAAAACCTAATGAGTCAAGCACTTATTGTAAAAAGTAATAGGGAGAATATAAGGACATTGGAGCCCCCATACATGGCTGGTGAAGTGTGAAATGGTGCAGCCACTGCGGAAGACAGTCTGGCAGTTTCTCAAATAGTTAAACGTAGAGTTACCATGTTAGTTTACAATTCTACTCCTAGGTGTATACCAAATAGAATTGAAAATATGTGTTCACACAAAAACTTGTACGTGAGTGTTTGTAGCATCGTTATTCATGAAAGTGAAAAAGTGGAAACAACTCAAATGTCCACCAGCTAATGAAAGCATAAACAAGTGTGGTATAGCCACACAATGGAATATTATTCACCAAAAAAAGGAATGGTGTACTGCTACATGCTAAAACATGGATGAATCTTGAAAATATTTTTCTAACTGAAAAAAGTCACACATAAAAAGCCACATATTATGATTCTATTTATATGAAATACCCAGAACAAGCAAATCTATAGAGATGAAGGTAAATTAGTTGTTGCCTAGGAATGAGGTTGGAGGGAGGGGAATGGAGAGGAGCTGCTAATGGGTACAGACTTCTTTTTGGAATGATGGAAATGTTCTAAAATTAAGTGTGATGGTTATACAACTCTATGAATATACTAACAACCCGTGAATTGTGTACACTTTACGTGGCTGAATTGCATGAGATGTAATTATATCTTAGTAAACCTATTAAAAAATAATAATAGAGTGGTACCTCGGTACTCATCGTTAATTTATTCAGGAGCTTCTGACAAGTGACGGAAACCTACCAGCACCAAATGATGAAGCATTTTCTCTTAGGGGCCGGCGTCACGACTCATACAAGTTCTAGGAAGTGCAACAAGTCCCAGGCAAGTGCAGAATGCTGGAACATTTTTTTTCTTGTCAAAGTGTGCCAAGCACAGGTTTTGACATGTTCTGAAGCTGACAAGTACTGAAGTATGACTGTGTACTCAAAGAAATAAGAAATTAAAAATAAGAGCACAAAACTGAGAATATAAACAATAAACAGGAACCAATAAAGAGGAACAATAAAGCCCCAAAATGAAAAGTCTACTACTTTGAAAAGTCTAATAACTAGATCACCTTCTTACACCACACACAAGAATAAATTCAAAATGGATCAAAGACTTAAATGTTAGCCCCAAAACCATAAAAATCATAGAAGAAAACACAGGCAGCATAATCTCAGACATTGCTTGTAGCAATATTTTATCAGATATATCTCCCTAGGCAAGGGAAACAAAAGAAAAAATAAACAAACAGGACTATATCAAACTAAAAAGTTTTTGCACAACAAAGGAAAACATTGACAAAATAAAAAGACAACCCACAGAATGGGAGAACATACTTGCCGATACATCTGATAAGAGGTTACTATCCAAAATTTATCAAGAACTTACAAAACTCAACACCAAAAAACAAAAAAATCCAATTAAAAAATGGGCAAAGGACATGAATTGACAGTTCTCCAAAGAGGACATACAGATGGCCAATAGACATATGAAAAGATGCTCAACATCACTAATCATCAGATAAATGCAAATTAAAACTACAATGAGATATCACCTCACATCTGTCAGAATGGCTGTTATCAATAAATCAACAAGTGCTGGTGAGAATATGGAGAAGGGGAACACTTTTGCGCTGTTGGTGGGGATGCAGACAGGTGCAGCCACTGTGGAAAGCAGTTTACAGATACCTCAAAAAATTGAAAATGGATCTGCTTTATGACCCAGTGATCCCACTTCTGGAAATATATCCGAAGGAATGCAAAACACTAATATGAAAGAACATAAGCACCTCTATGTTCACTGCAGCGTTATTTATAATCACCAAGATATGGAAGCACCCCAAGTGCCCATCAGTAGATGAGTGTATAAAACAACTATGGGACATTTACACAATGGAATACTACTTGGCCATAAAAAAGAAGAAAGCTTTACCCTTTGCAACAGCATGGATGGACCTGGAGAACATTATGCTAAGTGAAATAAGCCAGTCAGAGAAAGACAAATACCATATGATTTCACTCATATGTGGAATCTAATGAACAAACTGAACTAACAAGGAAAATGGGGACAGACTCATAGATGGAGAGCAGGATGACAGCTAGTTGGTGGGGGATGAGGGGATGAAGGGATTGAGCAAAAAGGAAAAAGGACTCATGGACATGGACAACAGTGTGGTGATCGCTGCAGGCTGGGGGAGGTATGGGGACTAAATGGTAATGGAAAAATACAATAAAGATTAAATACAAAAAGAAAAGTCTAATAAAGTTGACAAACTTCTGGGAAACTTGTTCAAGAAAAGAGAAGGTACAAATAAAATTAAGGGTGAAAATTGCCTTAATTGCACTTCTAGTCAGACGGAGGCTGTCTTTGCAAAGGGTCTCATTGAGATGTGAACTGCTTCAGGGGTGTCTTTAGGAGTCAGCAACATGGCAGAAGACACCAATGCCAAAAACAAGAACTACCAGACTACCACTTTTGACAGCCATCTTCGCAACCAGAACCAGACCAGGAACTGCTGAGAGAACTACCTGAACTACCACCCCTGTGAGAAGAGAGTGACCGCCAAAGAGAGTGATATCTCTGGGAGAATGGTATCGACATGTGTCCAAGTCCCTCTGCTCCCTCCCCTGGGTGTCAGCCTGAGACAACTGCTGGGCAGAAGGTACATTTCCTGGAAAGTGAATTGGCTCCACCCTGCCTCTCCTCTGCCTCCGTCCTTCTCTCAAGGAAGTGAAGGGGTCCTGGGTTCCTCCCACCCTGTAATCCTGAATCATGGCTTAACTAATAATAAACACTTCTTGGAAGACTGAAAAAATTAAGTAAAATAAAATTAAGGATGAAAAGAAGCAAAACCACATGAATTAAAAAGATAAGATTATGAATAACCTTTGTGTCCAAAATTTGAAAACTTAAATGAAATGGATAACTTCCTAGAAAAATATAATTTACCAAAAGTGAATCAAGAAGTGAGAATGGGACCACATGGCTCCTACCACAGAGAGAGAAATTTCTGGGGCTTATGCATATGTCTGATGGGAACAACAGTACATACCTCATCAGGAATATTATGGAAACTAGAAGAAGTAATGTATAGTGCCTGGCACACAATAAGTATCAATGAATGTGAGCTGCTATAAAAAAAAAAAGTGAATCAAGAAATAACATAAAGCGTAATTAATGTCATTACTATTAAATAAATGGAATTGGTAGTTAAATGTCTTGCTACCAAGAAAACTACAGGCCCAGATGGTTTTATTGATATTTTTTACCAAATTTCAAAGATCATATGATTCTTATTTTAGAAAAACTATTATAGAGTAAGGGACAGAGGGTACATTTTATAAGATTAGTATAATCTTTTTATAAAAAAGATTTTATTTATTTATTTTTAGAGAGAAGGGAGGGAGGAAGAGAGGGAGGGGCACATCAATGTGTGGTTGCCTCTTGAGCGTCCCCTACTGGGAACCTGGCCCTCAACCCAGGCATGTGCCCTGACTGGGAATTGAACCAGTGACCCTTTGGCTTGCGCTCTAGTACTCAATCCACTAAGCCACACCAATCAGGGAAAAATTCATGTAATCTTGGTATCAAGACCTGATAACGGCAGTCTGAGAAAATGAAAGTTGCAAGTCAGTAAAAATTATGAACATAGAGGCAAAAATCTTAAAGGAAAAAAATTAGTGAATTGAATAGAACAATATGTAAAAAGTATTATATATCACGTTCAAGTTGGATATGTCCAGGATATAAAGTTGGCTTACATTAGGAAATCAACATAATTTGCCACATTAATAGATTAAGGGGGGAGTGAGAGAGGTATGTAGGTGCAGAAAAAGAATATGATAGAATTTAACATTCACTTTTTATAAGTGGTAATAAACTAGAAGTAGAGAGGGACGTTCCCAACCTGTTAGATGAGAGCTATAAAAAAAAAAAAATCCCGAGTGTGAAGCAAAATATCGAAAGCGTTTCCATTAGGAACAAGAACAAGGCAAGTCCGTCCACTGTCACCATTTCTATTGGACTATGCCGGTGAGGCTGGCCCACACAATAAGGCAAAAAAGAAAAACAATGTTTCAAATGGAAGAAACTTAGACAATATGTAAACATTTGGAGTAGAGGAGGACACAATGGTGCAAGAAGAGTGTGAAGCACACAGGGGAAGACAAACTTTGAAAGGTGTGGTAGAGGAAGAGGAATCTGCAAGGAGACTCAGGAGAAGCTAAGGAGGATGAAAACCAGGAGAGCGGATGGTAGTAAAATTTAAGGAAGAAGGGTTTTCAAGAAGGGGGAAGTGGTCAACATAAAGGTTAAATAAAAAACAGATTGAGAGGACTAAATTGTCCTTTGGTGACAGAGATCATGGGGGACCTCTGTGAGAGCGGGGTCAGGGAATGGCAGGTCAAGGCCAGAGTTGCAGAGACAGAGGAACAAATAGCCAATGGGCAGTGGAGGAGGTGAGTTAGCACATATCTATGAGGAACTACTACGGGCCAGTACTATTTTAGGTACTGCTGAGTTGGTAGTGAACAAAACAAGATCTATAGGAGTATACATTTTAGTGGGAACTGACAGTCACCCAGCAGACCAGTCAACACATTACCAAGATAATTGCATATACTCAGATATGCTGTGCAGGAAATAAAATAGGGTATCAGGAAAGGCTGATTGGAAAGATTACCTTAATTGAAAAGGTGGTCAGAGAAGGTTCTCTAAGGTGGTGACCTTTGAATGCGGACGTGAGTGGTGAGAAGGAGGCAGCCATGTGATGGCCTGAGGAAGAGTGATTCAGGCATAAGGAAACACAAATGAAAGAATGCCAAGACTGATGATGTAAGTGCATAGACTAGGCTTGTAGGGCTGGGGCCAAGGAATGAGGAGAGAAAATACCAGGCTGTGTGACATTAGAGGGAGGCTTCCTAGGCCAAGGTAAGGAGTGCATTTCCTTGTATTTGCAGTGGGAAGTCATTGTAGAGTGTGAAGAAGGAATCTCTCCTCCTCCAAGAAGTTTGAGTAGAAAGAGAAAAAAGGTAGGGCAATACCTTAGGAGAGGCATATGTATGCATCATTCTGAGACAGAAACTTGGTCTTAAGTTTTATGGATGGTCCTACCTTGCACCCTACTCTCCTGGCTGCTCTCACAGGTTTGAGCAATAGATCTGTTCCTTTCTGGATCATGTTGGAGTGGTAATAATGCATGCATAGATGCCTGCATTTCCTCCTAAGTGATAAGTAGCTTCTTTGTCCCTTGGTGCCTTAGTTCTGCCATGGGATGGGACCTGTGTTCCTTCAGAAGGTCCTGAGTGTAAGGCCTTGGGTACCTCAGAGGAAATGTTTGCTAGGTTCCAAGCTTCCTGCAGGATCCAGAGCAGCCCACTTACCCTCAGTGCTTGCTGGGCTCCTCAGGATAACTCTGATGGTTCTATCAGCAGGGAGCGGGGGGCTTGCTCAAGTTCCCAAGAAGGCAGAGAAAAAATCCAAAGCTAGAACCCAGGCCTCAGTTCTCATTTCCTGCTCTTCTCACAAAGCACAGTGTGGCCAGATACAGTGAACTTGAGACTCAGAGCCTGCTAAGATATAGTTCCCTGAAAACCTGACCTCTCCTCATCTGTGCTGGGTGTTTAGGACTCCAGGAAGCCCTTATCTGTCCCAGGTGCCACCCATCTCTGAGCCCTGCTCCTCTTACCCACCAGCCTTAGCAACAAGGAAGTTGTTGATCTTAGTAAGCACACCGATAACAAATGCGTGGGCAGAAGCCAGAGTAGAGTGAGGAATGACTGACATAGGTGACTTTTTCAAGACATATGACTGTCAAGGAGTTGCAAGATAGAAGGCAATGGCTAAGAAGTGGGGCCAAAGGAGGAGTTTTTGTTGGTCTGGGGTTGTGTTTGTCTTTGAAAATGAAGAGGTTGAAAATAATCTGGAATGCTGACAGTAAGGAGTCAGTGGAAAGAAAGATGACAAAGATTCAAGAGAACAAGGGGGTGACGAATTGAGCAGGGTCCCTGAGAAAGGTCAGAGGTGTGCCCCAGAGCACAGGTGGAGAAGGAGGGGAAATACTGCTTCCTTTGAAACTAGAGGGAAGGAGGAAGGAACTAACCTGGATGCAGGTGAGTTTGCAGGTGGGGGATGGGGCAGGAAGCCGAGAGAGTTCTCTTCTGTGTGCTCCCTGAAATGGGAAGCAAGGCTCTTTGCTGAGCGTGGGGATAAGGTGGTGGGGAGGGTTAAGAAATAGCCACCGTGGAGAACAGTAGAGAGAGCTGACAAGGGAAACAAGAAAGGGTGGCCAGGCAGCCATAGTTCCAGTTCACATTGGGACAAGTGTATGGTGGTATCACCTTGCCCAGATGTGTGATTTGTTCTCAGCAGCCTTCCTTGCCCGGGTATAGACGCAGAAGAAGGGGAGCTGGAGTGTTTAGGGACTGGTGTGACACAACACAACTGGACAAGAGAATCGAGGATACTAGTAAAAGGGTTGAAACGTTGATCAGAGACTCTTGTTATTGAAAAAACAACTATAGCCGCAGCCGCATGTATCAGTTGGTTAAAGTGTCATCCCGAGACACCAAGGTTGCAGGTTCAATCCCCCATCAGGGCACACACAAGAAGCAACCAGTGAGTCCTGGCCAGTGTGGCTCAGTTGGTTGGAGCGTCTTCCCATAGACTGAAAGGTCACAGGGTCAATTCCTTGTCAGGGCACACACCCAGGTTGCAGGTTCAATCCGCTGTTAGGGTGCATACGAGAAGGCAACCAACGGATGTTTCTCTCTCACATCGACGTTTTCCTTTCTCTGTCTCCCTCCCCCACTGCTTCCTCTCTGTCTAAGAAGGAATGAAAAAAATGTCCTTGGGTGAGGATAAAAAAAAAGAAGCAACCAATAAATGCCATAAATAAGTGGAACAACAAGTCGATGTTTCTTTCTCCCTCTTTCTCTTTCTCGAAAATCAACAAATAAAAGTAAAAATAAAAAACAACTACACTCTAAATCAGGAGAATCTGTTTTATTGGCACCATTCTTCCAGGCCGATGTGGAAGCTCAGACAAAGTCCTTTAAACGTGTGGGCATGCCCCATCTTCCTGACCTGGTAGTCCACCTGCTGCCCACAAGTGTTTCAGAACGGTGATTGGTGCATGTAATAGGGTTTGTTATATGTGCAGACATCAGCATCTCTTGATCCCATTTCTTTTATTTTGGTAATTTCCCACCTACCAAAGGTAGATGCCAGGACTTGCCTGCCCAAACTCCTTGCAGTCAGGGCCCCAAAGTGTGACCTGGCCGCCACTCAGAGGCACCCCTATCAGACCTGTGACCAGGATACAGCGCCGTTACAAGGGTGGCGAAGCTCTCGGACGCACTAGGGGCCGAGGTCCTTGCAATAGTGTGGACGCTCAGAAACTCAGCGGGCTCCTGTGCAGGTGTCTAGTGCTGGTGGAGTCCTGCCTCCCGCCTGCGAGCAGCCCGGCTGTGTCATTGCCACATATTTTATTTTTACTTTTTTCACAGTTTATTCTTGGTGGTCTACATTCCATGAGTTTGGACAAACGTATAATGACATGTGTCTACCATTACAGTACTATACAGAGTAGTTCCACTGCCCTAAAAATCTTCCATGCTCTGCTTATTGATCCCTCTTTCTCCCTAAACCCTGTGTAATCGGCATACTATTTCTAGCTCAAGAGCAATGCTGGCTGATAGAAATCTAGACTGAGCCATAAAAGTAATTTTAAATTGTCTGATAGCCACTTTTTAAAAAAAATTTAAAAGGTGAGATCATTTTAATAATATATTTTATTTAATTCCCAATATAGCCCACATATTATTTCAACATGTAATCAATATAAAAAGTCTTCATGATATCATTTATATTCTTAATTTATACTAAGCTTTTGAAATTCAGTCTGTACTTAACACTTAAAGTACATCTCAATCCAGACGAGTCGCAGGTCAGGTACCCACGTGGCCAGCGGGTAGTCAATCTAGTGCAGATCTAGGGCCTCCCGGCCTGACTGTTCAGACACCCCAGGCCTTCTTTAGGCACCAAATAACCTTCAATAAGTTCCTTTTCTGCTTAAATGCATTGGAAGTGCTCTTGTTTGTAACGAAAGATCATTTTGGAAGTTAACCCCTCGCAAGAACGAAAGCTCCATGAGCCCAGGGACATCGTATCATTTTTCATATGTGTCTCCAAGGCCTGAGCCATTGTGTGGTTCTCACTATTCAAATGTTACTTATATGAATACATGACAGAATGAAGTGAGTGAATGGGTGAGTGAGAAAAATGTTCTTCCCTCAATAAATCTCCCAATATGAATTCTGGACCAATGCTCTCTTTGACAAATTGTGTGGTAATTGCTATGTCTCTTTACAGCCTTTTCATGATCAAAACCCACTCCGGGCAGCACATGTGGCTTGTAGGCTGGTGTTAGTGCCCACCGTTCCCGGTGTGCTGTGGGTGGCAAGGGCAGGAAAACATAGCTTCTCCAAAAAAGACAGCCTCCGTTCACAGGTGACCGAGCCAAAGGCTCAGAAGGGGCTTGGGTGCTGACCCTGATGGAGGCGAGGGTGACTAAAATGATCACACTGCAGAAATGGCACACCCAGCCTGGGACGCCCCAAGGTCCACAGCTCCCGGCACTGGTGTTTGGTGCCACTTCTGCAGGTCCGCAGATGGGCTGTAGACACTAGAAAGAGCAGAAAAGTCCACAGTTGTTTGACTGAGAAAATCGCCCCAGACTCTTGGAGTCTGCACAGACTGCAGAAGCCCAAGAATTGGTGGCACTCTTCCTGGCTGCTGCGGTGACAACCAAAGCCTCCTTGTCCTCCTGGCAGAGGAGGTCCCCTCTGGGGTCACTGGGTTTCTGGATTTTTAATGATTGTCGAGCTGCAGTGCTTGTGCTGAAATCGCCTATTTACTCGTCTCCCTCTCCCAAATGGCAGTGCAGAGATCAAAGGATGACTCTGAAATGTTGGTACCCTTGACTCCCTGCCTGCCAGCTGAGCTTCCTCATGTAATACAAGGGGAATACAATCTGATAGGATCACTGAGGAGATTAAAGGAGAAAACATAGGTAAAGGCTCAGCACAATGCTTGGCATTCCATAGATGCTGAGAAATTCCCTTCTTGCTTTGTTCTTCCAGGCCTAACACATCTTACTTTCTGCAGTGACTGTCTCTAATACCTCACCCCCACCTTCTCTGGAATCCCAAGGACTTTGCCCATTCTTTACAGTGTTATGTGTGCGTGCTCACACATAAAGGACACAGATTGACGATTAGAAAGAGCCTGTGAGTTGATTTCTTAATGGTTCAAATCCTGAGGGCTGTAGCTGCTGAACTTAACATTTCTAAACAACAGGGTCTATTTTTTAAAAATTGTTGACTTCAAGGGGACAAAAAGAGGCTGATAGATGATGAGTCTGTAATATTCCTGGCATAGTTAAAAGCTCACTTCTTCACTTTCAGACCATCATTGTTTGTTCATTCCTTCACTCATTTCTCACCCATTTATTCAGCAGGTGCATGCAGATGAGCAAAGGTTGGAGGTGAAAGGCAATCTTGTGGCATTCAGGATCTAATTCCCACCTAATGTGCAGATAGAAATTTTGTCCTTGAGGGGTTACCACTCCCAAAGAAGATTGAAGGCACTTAACCCAATGCCTTAAAGACTCTCACTGACACGGAATTTGCACTTCAGTCCTTCAGCAGGACTCACCTTGAAGGGTGGTGTCCCCAGCATAGTGCATTACTCTGGGCAGAGCACGTTGAATTGCACAAGAGCAAGTTCACGCCCACTTCTCTTTGACAAAGTCCCACAAACACTCAATGTATTAAAACACCACCATTATCCTCCCCCAAAGAAAAAAAGCACAACTGCACCTGGTCACCTTGTTAGCTATATGTTGGCAATGTATATGTTGATATTGTGGTATAATCAAAACACAGCAATTCTTCCAAAGGGACTGCGGGGCTTACCAAGGTGGGCCACTGCCAATGGCAGCCCCTGCATCTCTGTTGGGGGAGCTTTCTCTGGCTGGAGTCGGTTCTGCCAGTAGGGCAGGCCATGAGCACAGGAGAACTAACATACCCGTTAGGCCCCCAGCAGTTCTCCATTGGTGACTGATGGGAGTTGGTATTCAGCTTAGGTTACAAAAACCCTGAAGGACATGTTCTATGCTGGCCCCCAAAGGTCCCTAAAAAAATTGAGCCTGCTGCCCACAGAGGTAACCTGCCTGACAATGCTTTGTACTGGCTTTCCTCGCTTCCTTGCTCCACGTCCCTGCTTGTCTACAGGTGTTCCTGGGATCACCTGCCGAATAAACCTCTGCATTCAAATCTTTGTCTCAGGGTCTGCTTCTGGGAGAATCCAAGCCAAGACAGGGGTACACTGCCAAGTATTAACAAAGGCCCTTGGAAGTCCAACTGGTACTCATTAGCAGAAGTAGTTTCTCTCTTGCCCCATAAAATAATGTAGCCTGGTGGTCAACTCAGGAAAGTTTTTTGCTCGCTCACTATGTACCTTGTGGGAGAAAAGGGGACTGTTGGGCACACTTAGCACATGTCTTATTACTTCTTTCACTTAGTCTTGACCCTTTGTCAGAGACAGAGTAGGGGTGAAGATCGGTCACAACCTGTCATGAAGTTCATTGTGTGTTGATTTACAGCTTCTTACTGTGGAAAAATCTCAAACATATACAAAAGTAGAATAATGGACCTCTCTGTATGCATCACCAGGTTTGACAACTGTCAACTCATGGCCGATATGATTTCATCTATACACCCAGCTAGTACCTCTCCTCCCTCTACCCCAAATTATTTTAAAGTGAAACCCAGATGCATTATTTCACCTGTAGTATTCAATATCTCAAAAACAAGAGGACTCTTTTTTACAGAATTTATTTATTTATTTATTTTTAGAGGGAAGGGAGAGAGAAAGAAAGGAAGAGAATCATCAATATGCGAGAGATACATCTGTTGGTGGCCTCTTGCACGCCCCCAACCAGGGACCTGGCTGTGTGCCCTGATTGGGAATCAAAGTGGAGACATTTTGGTTTGCAGAATACACTCAATCCATTGAGCCACACCAGTCAGGGCTCTTTTCTTTTCTTTTCTTTTCTTTTCTTTTCTTTTCTTTTCTTTTCTTTTTTTGACTGACAGATCCTGCCTCAGTTTTATTTGTACAAATAGCACAGGAGGACACCGGCCCCATGCAGGTAGCAGCACAAGGGTCACACCAGTCCTTCTGTCCTCACATCAGCAGACAGAGGTCTCTACCCTGGAGACTTTGGGCAGGGAGGGGTCCTGGGTACCTTTGGGAGCCTGAGCCGGACTTTGGCTAGCAGAGCTTGAGACCCTTGAAGATGTGAGCACAAGAATGTTTCCCAAGCTTGGGGCGAGTGATGTGCACAAGCTGATCGAGCTTGTGGTTGCCGCCCTTTGGGATCTTGGGCTTGACCTCCTTAGGCTTTACAAGGGCCTTTATAGCCTCGGCACGTGTACTCATGGCCTTGGCATTGTTGGCCTGCATGTTTTTCAGGACCTTCTTGCTGTGCTTCTTGACAAAGCCAAGTTCACAAGATTTGCATCTTTGTGACTGGGGTTTCTTGAGGTGGTATCTGTGCCGTTTTCGGGACTGGTTGTGCGTGGTATGATTCTTGGACTTGGACATATCTGCACCAAAGTCCGTGGGCTCCCAAAGCACCTAGGATAAGAAATATTTTTAAAAAAATCTATAAATATGTTTATTAATTTTAGAGAGAGAGGGAGGATGAGAGAGAGAAACACGGATCTGAGAGAGAAACATTGGCTGATTGCCTCTCATTTGCACCCTGACTGGGGATTGAACCTGCATCTAGGTATGTGCCCTGTCCAGGAATCGAACCCCCAACCTTTTGGTGTATGAGACAATGCTCCAACCAACTGAACCACAATGGCCGGGGGAGGAATTTTTCTTATAACCATAGCCTAATATCATTATCACATCTAAAAAGTGAATAATTATTTAATATCACCAAATATTCAATCAGTGTTCAAATATCCCCAATATCTCATCATCACTATTATTACTATTTAATTTATTATTATTACCACTTAAAACTGTAAACTATTTATTTACAGTTTGCTGGAATTATGATCTAAAGAAAGTCCATCTTTTTTTTTGTTGTTGTTATTTATTGATTTTAGAGAGAGAGGAAGGGAGAGAGAGGGAGAAACATCGATTTGTTGTTCTACTTACTTATGCATTCGCTGGTCGGTTCTTGTGTGTGCCCTGACTGGAGATGAAACCTGCAACCTTGGCATGTCAGGACAATGCTCCAACCACCTGAGCTACCCTGCCAGGGCAGGTCCATACCTTTTGATTGGTTATATGTTTCTTGCCTTTTATTTTAATCAGTAGGTTCCCTTCCATCTCTTTTTGTCTTTCCTTGCAATTTATTTGCTGGAGAAACCTGGTCATTTGTTTCTATACGTAGGTTGTTCATTTTGGAAAGTAATACAATTATTAATTAATAGCACACGAATAAACTCTGTGATTCATGTACTCACAACTGTAAACCTATTTCTGCCCCACCCTGTAGTTCCCTAAGATCTGGGTTTTACTGATTGCATCATCATGGCATATTTAACATGTTCTCCTGTTCCGTCTGTTTTCTGTAAAGTGGCAACAGTTCTCAAGATTTTATCAGATTTAGGTTGGATTTTGTTCCAAGAATCCTTCCTATGTGGTATGAAGGCCTTCCAACAAGAGCACATCACTCCAGTTTTCCTTTATTTTCTAGTTGCTATCTTGATGCAAGAGCTCTGATGTTTATAGTGTCATAGGACAAAGGGAATTGTGAGTTACCTTTGTAACTCACGTAGCTGATTTCCCAGGCTCTTCTGCTGTGTGGACCAGCCTGTCTCTGACAGTTACGGTGCTCTCCTTCAGGGATGATGGCATGGGGCATGGCTCTGGGTCAAAGAGAGAGAGCCATGAGAGGCCAGTGAGGGTGAGGCACAAGCTTTCTCCAGCCCTCTTACCTACCCTGGCTCCAGCTGTGGACACAGGAAGATGTTTGAATCCTAGGGCACGGCTCAGCTGGGTAATCATAGGGTAAGGAGCTTAACTTCTCTGAGTTTGTTTCCCTAACTTCATTTTTTTAAAGATTTTATGTATTTATTTTTAGAGATAGGGGAAGGGAGGGAGAAAGAGAGGGAGAGAAACATCAGCATGGGTTGCCTCTCGCACATGCAGGCTGGCGCTCAATCCACTGAGCCACACCAACCAGGGCTGTTTCCTTAACTTTAAACCACAACAAATAATCATCTCCTTCAAGTAGGGTTTATGGTAATCTTTTTTATATTGTGGTCACCAGCATCTTTTGAAATCTCATCTTTTATATACCCAAATATTTTCTCATTATGAATTCTGCCTCCTCAAGATAGAAGATGGAATCTCTACCTACCCTCTTGTGTGGCTAGGGCACAGGTATGCGGTCCAGGCTCACCCAAGTGGATGCAGCTGACTTTGATTCAGAAGAGAGATATATAAGGAAGAGGGTGCTGCCCAGAGCGGCAGAGACATGGAGCTTTGGGGGGCAGTGGACTGAAGGCCCTTGGAGGAGAGATTCTTTCTCCTTTATATGAGCTGCAATGCCTGGTGGTGGCAAAATGCAGGGGCTTGGCTGATAACAGTCCTGGAGTACAACTGGGCTATTGGAAACTCCTGGGGTAGTTTCCAAGCCCAATTCTCTATCCCTGTCAGAGACTGTGTGAGCTATTTATGTCTTTAAATACATTCCTTTGCTGCATAAACCACTTAAGAGTAGATTCTGTAATCTGCAGCTAAGTTCCCTAACAACTATGGAGCTTCCATGATGTAGCTAAATAGGGTATCTGGCACTGGGAGGGGCTTAGTCGAATTATACCTGTAGCCTCTGACCTTCCAGGTGGACGATATATACATTTTTTTTATTGTTTATGTCACTTCATAAACTTCAAAGTTGGGTTTTCTATTCTCTGTGCTTAAAAGCACCCAGATTGATTTCTATGTGTACCTGCAGTGCCTGGTTGCACCTAGATGTAATCAACACATGTTTTTGATCGCCTTAAAAAATTAGCCCCCGCTGAGTGGCTCAGTGGATTAAGCACTGGCCTGCAAACCAAAGGTTGCCAGTTTGATTCCCCATCAGGGCACATGCCTGGGTTGCACATCAGGTCCCCAGGTTTCTCTTACATGTCGATGTTTCTCTCCTAGTCTTTCTCTCTTCCTTCCACTTTCTCTGAAAATAAATAAAATCTTAAAAAAAAATTTACAGTATGATTGACATACAATACACTGTACACATTTTAAGTGTACAATTTTATGTTTTGACATATGTGAACACCCATGAAACCATCACTTCAGTGAAGATAGTGAACCTACGCATCACACCTAAACGTTTCTGTGAGCCCTTTTGTACTCTCTCCGTCTGTCCCTCCACTGTGGCCCCAGGCAACCACTGATGCCCTTTCTGTCACTTTCTAGAATTTTACGTAAGTGAAATGAAAAAAGTGCACTCTGGTCAGCTTTCTTTCAGCCTGCGTGTTGATTTTGAGATACATCCTTGTTCGTGTGAATTAAGTTTGTTCTTTTTTCATTGCTAAGTAGCACTCCACTGTATGGATGTACCACAGTTTGATTATTTGTTCATCTGTTGGTGTATATTTGGGTTGTCTCCAATCTGGGGTTATTACCAGTAAAGCTCTATGAACATTTGTGTAAAGTCCTTGTTTTCATTTTTCTTGGGTAAGTACCCAAGGAGAGAATGGCTGGGCTGTATGTGTTTAACTTTTTAAAGAAATTGCCAGACTGCTTTTCAAAGTGTGTGCCATTTTCCATTCCCACCAGTATATGAAAGTTCCAGTTGCTCTCCATCCTTATCAATACTTGGTATGGTCAGTCTTGTTTTTTCCTTTTTAAATACTCGCCCAAGGATGTGCTTACTGATTTTTAGAGAGGGAGGAAGGCTGCAGGGGGTGGGGGTGGGGAGAGAAACATCGATTGGCTGCCCCCTGTACATGCCCTAACTGAGAATCGAGCCCACAACCTGGGCAAGTGCCCTGACCGGGGATTGAACCCTCAACCCTTTGGTGCACAGGACAACGCTCTGACCACTGAACCACCCAGCTGGGGCAGTGTGGTCAGTTTTTTAAGTTTGTAGCCATCTTAATTGTGTGTCTGTGGGATTTTACTTCGCATTTTCCTAGTGACTAATGATGTTGAATATATTTTTAAGGTTTATTTGCTATCCATAGATCTTTGTTTGTCTTATTATTGAGTTATAACAGTTCTTCATGTGTCCTTGTTATGTATGAATCCTTTGTTGAATGTATGTTTTGCAAATAGTTTCTCACCTTTTCACTTTTGTAACAGTGTCTTTTGAAAAGCAAAAGTTTTTATATTGATGAAAAGTCCAATTTATCTAATTTTCTTTTATAGTTAGTATTTTTTACGTCATACTTAAGAAATCTTTGCCAAACCAAAAGTCTTTGATATTTTTTCCATAAGGTTTTACTTTAGAAGTGATTCAGTTTTAGCTCTTTCAATTTTCCGGCCTCTGATCCATTTCAAATTAACTTTGGTATATGGTGTGAGGACTGATCAATGTTCATTTGTCATAGCAAATATTTATTGTGCACTATTTATTACTTGGGTCATCTGATTTAGTCCTGACAACAAATCTTTGCAGTAGGTATTATCATGCCCACTTTACAGATGAAGAAAGGATAAGTACTCTGCTGAAGGCATGCAATTCTCCTTACTGTATTAATCTCCATCATCTTCCTGTTATTAAAAATGCAAATAGAATTGTATATTCATTAGGATTCTTTGATTGCAAATAACCAGAATCACCCAATACATAACCTTACTGCCTAAGGACGTATTGGGTCCCCTGCCTCCCACAGTTGGGCTGGCTTCCGTAACTAAATCAGGACTCAAGTGATGTCCCCAGGCCTTGCGTGGCAGGTCTCCATCTCTCTCTGCTTGACTCTGCTCTTCTTCCTCCATTGGCTTCTTTCTCAGGCTTCAGGTAGAAGCTAAATGATGGTAGCAGCTTTCAGAGTCAAAGCCCACAAAAAGGATCATCTGCCTCGTTCCCGTAAGTGCTAGTCTCCCGCTTGCCCAGTTGGGACCCTTGGCTTCTGAAGGGAACACACAAGAGTGTAAGACAAAACCTCTCTGTAATGTACTAGGGAGTGGCTTCTTTAAGCCTGTCCATCGACCACCTGCATGGGAACCACCTGGGGGCAGCTGGTAACATGCAGCTTTCTGGGCCCAAGCCCCTTTCCTAGCAGGTGGACTATGAGGCTCCAAGAAGAATGACTTTGTCAGGGAGCCAAGGCTGATCTAGGACAGAAACGCTGGTCCTCTGGTTCCAAAATCCAGAGAGGGAAGGAGAGGGAATGAGGGGCAGGGAACATGTCCAGCTCTGACTCCTGCAATTCCCGTGTATATTCCCTTTGGCTCCCATCATGAGAGAAAAGCCCAGTGCTGACCTGGGCAGGAGCCTGTGGAGGGAGGTGGCTTCCACTGAGTGTGCTGTGAGGGTTCGGATTGCTGCCTCCGCCTCCCAGGGAGGCTCAGTGTAGCGGGCATCTCAGGTCTCCCAGCCTCCTGCACAGACACCCTCTGTTAAAGGAGGAGGCCTGGTTGGGAAAGGAGCTGGGCGGGTCAGGCTCCAGCATGGTGTGAAAACTTCCTCCTTTGCAAGGGCACAGAAAGGTGGGGAGGAGAATTCAGGCAGATGGGTAAGCTATGCAGAGCCAGATCCAGTAGGGAAGGAGCCAGAGGGAGGCCAGGACCTCAGAGAGGAGAGACGCTCTTCCCTCTGCCCTATGGAGCCCGTTCTGCTGCTATCTTTAGCTCCTCCCCTGGGCCAGCCCAGGGCCTCTGAAGGCAGAGACAGGTGGGCGGACAGGTGATGGGAGGGCAGAAGCTGCCAAGCCCCCGGGGCACTGACGTCTGCAGGAGCTGGCAATGGCCCGCAGACTCTTCCAGTTTAGGTAAATGTGACGTCACCTTGGTCACCTATGCGGGTGGAGTAAAACCCTTCCCCGGCATGTGAGGGGCACTGCCTCTTGGTTTCGTCAATGCTATTTTGTACTGCCCTTCCCCAGGCCACCAAATGTCATCGTATGGCCACTCACTATACCAGTGCTTATTTGGCTGGCTAGTTGTAAGATTTAGGAAGAGTCTTCGGGTCCCCAGCTCCCACTGTATAGGTGTAAAACTGAGGTCGGGGGGTGGGGTGGGGGCGGGGCCTGCAGCTTTTTAATATGCTTACCACCTGCTGTCAAAGAGCACTGTTGTAAAAAGTTACCCACTTTTTAAGTTACTTTATACACACTCATACATTGTATATGAAATATATATTTCCTAATATTTTGATTAATTTGTTAATATTTCACAAAATTCAAAAGGCACAAAAAGTAAGTCTCCCTCCCACTGCTATTCTTGGTCTCCCAGCATCCCACCCTAGGGTGCTGTTGTTGACTTTTCTTCTTTTCCCTTACAGAGATATTCTACCCACATCAAACATTTACATTTTTTAAAATCATAAACTTTATAGGCTACACTCACTGTTTTGTATTTTGCTTTTGCACATAAGAAATCTAAGATCACTTAATTTTAGTACTTAGCTGCCCCATTCTTTCTGATAGTGCATAATATTTAATTGTATATCTGGAGCATAATTTCTTTCCTTAGCCTCCTAGTTAGATTCCAAACTTTAATATGAAAAGTATGGTTCAATGAGTCTTCTGGTGCATATTATACATGTCTTGGGGCACCTGTGCACCTAGAAGGTAAGTTTCTGAGAGTGGAATTACTGGGACAGAGAGTTCGTGTATTTAGTTTTTTTATAGATATCACCAATTCACCCTCCAAAGGGGTTTTACCAGTTCACTTTCCCACCAACACTGTGTGCTGGTGTCTGTTTTCAGACTCCTTTAGCTGGGTAAGTTTGCTTTTGTTGTTGTTTTGTTGGTTTGTTTGTTTTGCCAACCTGATAGGTGAAAAATGATATCTCGTAGTTTTAATTTACCTTTCTTCTATTACAAATGAGGCTGAGCAGCTAAGACAGAAACCCAGAGGGCAGTGTGTAGCTGGAGTGGGGCCTTGCTGCTGCCCCGGGCTGGGCCACTGCGCCCCTCTACTCTGCACTTCAGGAGATGAGAGCAGGCAGGGCAGCCTGGGCCCTCAGCCCTCCCCAGAGCTGTGTCCCCGCCCCCTCACCTAAGATGAGTAACAGTTTCTCCTGTGTTACTGGAAGAGGCATGTTTTATTCAGGCACCCTGGTTTGTCCTGCTTTTCTGTCCCTGAGGGCTGGGACTTGGCCTCTGATGCAAAACAGACTGATGTGCAGCAGGGGAATGGCAAGACCAGACCTGCTTGTTGGAAATAGAGCTGGGCTACATGGAGAGTGGGGAGGAGGCTGCGGCAGGTCAGGTGGGCGCAGAGGAGTCCGAGCCAGTAGTGGGGTTGGACCCTGAGACTCATCAGAGGTGGCCATGCAGGCCTGACTCGGTGAGGAGGAGGGAGCATGGCAGACGGGTGATAGGAGACATTGGGGTGGAAGCTGAGTGACCTGGAGGTTACCTGTGGGATAGACTAGGAGGGAATGTTTGAGGGACGAATGTCCTCCCATGGCAGTAGGAACTGAGTGCTTCGTGTCCGGCTGAGACAGCCAATTCGGCCAGTCGGGCCACAGCAGGTTAAACCACCTCTGGGTGTGTCCTGCTCCTGGCTTTCTGCAGTGACACAATATGGTTCCCTGGGATATAATTAACTTTACCCCTGATTTACCACCTTGGTCTTGCTCCTTCCATGAAGCCTCCTTCTGTCACCGTGGCTCAGGAAAGGGTGGGGCGGGCAGTGTTGGCCTGGTGGCCAGCACAGTGGAGCTGGAGGAGGAGCAGGTAAACCAGAGGTGGTGGGGCAGAGGACATGAGGCCCACGGAGCCCAGCCCCCATCCGAGTTTCCAGAGTGGGGCCTGAGCGCAGAAGGTGGGCAAACAGGCCTGGAAGCCAGGGTCCACTCCAGGCCTCCCTGTTCAAGATGCTTCTCCTACTTTGACCCATGTTTCCCCTGGCGGCCCTCACCCGGTCTCCCCCTGAGTCCCCAGGCCCCAGTGAAGACTTCTCTCAGGTGGCGAAGGAGCCCATAACAAGCCCCTTAGTCTCTGTTAGACTTGCCATATACATTTCAACTTCAGGTAATGAACGATGTTTTTAGTACTGTGTAAGTGTACCGGAAGTATTGCGTGGGACATACTAAAAAACAAACAGACAAACAAAACGTAGCTGCCTATTTGAAATTCAAATTTAAGTCAGTATCATGTTTTATTTGCTAAATCTGGCGACCCTGCCAGTCCTCCCACAGCGGTGGAGACAGCACCCCTCCCCCACCGCTCACACGCACAATCGCCGCTCTTAAGGGGGGTTACCTCCGTTTTCTGGGCAGACGGTCGCCTGACCACACCCTGAGGAGGGTCACCCCTCCCCTTTCGCGGGTGAGAAAACTGGAGCTCAGATTGGCGAAGCGACTTGCCCAGGGAAAAGCTCGAGGGCAGAGGAAGGCGCCCAGCCGCGCTGCCCGTCGGACTGCGGAGCGCACGCTCGGCTCAGCTCGCCCCGCGCAGACTGCAGCTCCCTGGTCCCGGAGCGGCGGCGCCTCGGCGCGGTTTCCGACCTGCGGTCCGCGCGGCCCAGGGACCCCCACCCCGTCCCGCCCCGAGCAGACGGGAGTGGGAGCTAGAGTGCTTAAAGTGACTTTGAAACCCAGCGCCTGTTACAAACAGCAATACCACCCCGGTCCTTTGCGGAGCTCTCCCTCCGCAGTCGATTGGAACGACTAAGAAAGCAGGTGGGAGAGAGATTCGGCCCTTAGGACCCCTCAGCGCGCCCAGGACGTTTCCTGTGCTCCGGTGGCCGGGACCGCGAGGGAAGGATGGGGTGGATGCTCTGGGCAGACTCCCCAGCGGTCCTAGGCTAGAGGCCTGGACCCCGGGCTGGGACTGCAGACCTGGAAGCGGGCCCAGGGCTGGGGCCGGGGAGTACGGGCTCCACCGGGCTCGCAGCATCCCGGCGGGCGTGGCCGTGTGAGCCGAGTGTGGGTCCTGACACTTCCTGCTGGTCCTGGTCCAGATGACAGTGACTCTTCCGTGCTCTCAGCGACGGTCTGAAAGGGGCCCCGTCGGACTTGGTGGGGAGGGAGCTGGGAGCCCCGCCCGAAGGTGAGTTAGGGACCGGGCGGGGAGGGGCTGGGGGAGGGGAGGCGTTGGGGAAAATCTGGTCAAAACGAGACTTATGTAAATCAAACTTTATTTTCCTCTTGACTCACAGGACCCTTTCGGATCCTCTACCTCAAGTTGTCACCTGCAGTTGGCACAGCCTGCTAAATACTGCGGCTTTTCTTTTCTCTCCACGCCCGGAGCGGCTAGGGACGGGGCGGAGGTGGGGGTGCGCTTTAAGCCTCCAAGGGTGTAAGGAGGCTGTTAAAGGAACCTTACGGAGTCTTTCTGAGAAGTTAAAAACAAACGAAGTGATGTGAGAACAGATAGTCTCCCCTCACAGTTTCTGTTTGGATAACAGTCATTTCTTTTCTTAGTTTCTCTGTCGCAACGTGTTAAAGCTGATGAGAAGAGACAGCACAAGTTCATTTTTTTTCTTCAAATCTGTTGCAAAGGGAGATATTATAGCAAAATCCAATGAAAAGATCCCCTCTGTGCCAGAAGAAAAGGAAGAGCAAGACATTGAAAACGTATTTGAACAAATAATGAAGGAGAACTTCCCCAATCTGGCAAAGGAAATAGACTTCCAGGAAGTCCAGGAAGCTCAGAGAGTCCCAAAGAAGTTGGACCCAAGGAGGAACACACCAAGGCACATCATAATCACATTAGCCAAGATTAAAGAGAAGGAGAGAATCTTAAAAGCAGCAAGAGAAAAGGAGACAGTTCCCTACAAAGGAGTTCCCCATAGATTATCAGCTGATTTCTCAAAGGAAACCTTGCAGACAAGAAGGGGCTGGAAAGAAGTATTCCAAGTCATGAAAGGCAAGGACCTACATCCAAAATTACTCTATCCAGCAAAGCTATCATTTAGAATGGAAGAGCAGATAAAGTGCTTCCCAGATAAGGTCAGGTTAAAGGAGTTCATCATCACCAAGCCCTTATTATATGAAATGTTAAAGGGACTTATCTAAGAAGATGATCAAAAATAGGAACAGTAAAAGGACAACAAACTCACAACTATCAACAACTGAACCTAAAAACAAAAACAAAAACAAACTAAGCAAATAACTAGAACAGGAACAGAATCACAGAAATGAAAATCAACCCTGGCTGGTGTGGCTCAGTAGACTGAGCTCTGGCCTACAAACCAAAGGGTCACCGGTTCGATTCCCACTCAGGACATTTGCCTGGGTTGCAAGGCCAGGTCTCCAGTAGGGGGCACGTGAGGTGCACTTACACATTGCTGTTTCTCTTCCTTTCTTTCTCCTTCCCTTCTCCTCTTTCTAAAAATAAATAAAATATTTTTTAAAAAAGAGAAAGAAATGGAGATCACATGGAGGGTTATCAGCAGGGAGGGGGAGAATGGGGGAAAAGGTACAGGGAATAAGAAGCATAATTGGTAGGTACAAAATAGACAGAGGGAGGTTAAGAATAGTATGGGAAATGGAGAAGCCAAAGAACTTAAATGTACAACCCATGGATATGAACTAAGGTGGGGGGATACTGGTGGGAAGGGGGGTGCAGGGTGGAGAGGAATAAAGGGGAGAAAAATGGGACAACTGTAATGGCATAATCAATAAAATATATTTAAAAAAAAAGAAAAAAGATCCCCTCTGGGTAGAAACATTTAATATGAAAAATGAAATAATTATTGGCAAACTAGATTTTTAAAAAAGATTTTATTTATTTCTTTTTAGAGAGAGGGGAAGGGAGGGAGAAAGGGTGAAAAACATCAATGTGTGGTTGCTTCTCATGCACCCCGTACTGGGGACCTGATCTGCAACCCAGGCATGTGCCCTGACTGGGAATTGAACTGACAACTCTTTGTTTTCCAGTCTGGCATTCAACCCACTGAGCCACATCAGCCAGGATGCAAACTAGATTTTTAAAATCTGGGTACCATTAGCCTGTTTGCCAGATGGAAGTCTGGTTGTGCACAGAGATCTGACTTCCAGAGAAGGTCTTCACCTCAGTAAGATTTACTAAAAACTATTCAAGAGTTTTGTGTTTTTTAAAAAAATCAGAAATGCTAATTACTGAAGGGTCAATGAATTACATCAGGCAAAAAAGTTCTGCCCCAGATGAGGCATGGGGCAGTTGGCACAATGAGGTCCCAATCCAGGCAGGTCCAGCCCTCTGGGTCTCATCTGTAAAAGGCGTCCGGAGGTCATGGAGTGACTGGACCACTGGTGCAGTGCAGTGAGGAGTGGACACTGGGAAAACCACCTTGGGAAGCATTTGGGCAGTTTCTGCAAAGCTACAGATAGTGTACCCTGTCATCCGGCAACTGTTGCCCTCAGCACATACTCAAGGGAACGGAGTGCATAGGCCCGTTAAAAGACATGGCCGCATGCATCACCAACACTCACAGGCACCCCCACCTCACTGGTCCTCATCAGCCACGCTACACAGCACACCAGCTGCTGCAGGGGCCCCTTGGCCTGAGTGCAGATCAATTTTCCTTCAGTTTCAGTTCTGAGCTACACCTCCTCCCCACCCACCCACACTGGCCTTCCTGGGGGAAGCAGCCCTTTCGGAATCTGTGCACATCTGCACCCGAAGCCTCAGGCCTGGGGGCGGCCACCTGGTCGGGCTCAGCACTCCACTGTTTCTGCGGCTTTCTTGCTGGTCAAAAGGGCTCCTTTTCTTCTGGAGTGAGGCCCTCGAACCTTCAGGAGCCCCACTTGCCCACCAGACACACCTGCACCTGTTTGTGAGGCCCATCACCCAGCAGTTCCTGCCTTCCACCTGGCCCCCTAGGAGCACTGTGAGGTCCAGCCCAGTGAGAGGGGTTGCGTTTGGGTGGCTGCCAAGGGAACAACTGGGGCTAGTGAGGTGGAGCTTTCTTGCAGGTAGTGCTCCTGTGAGTGGGGAAGTGGCTGTGGGAGGCGGGCTGCAAACACTCCCAGGGCATTTAAGAACAGCGGCCTGATCCCTTCTGGAGACCCTGTGGAGAAAATTCAGCCACTGACGGCACCTGCAGTGTCCACACCTGGGACTCTACTATCCGTCCACCTCCATGAGGGGTTGGAAACTTGTGAGGGCACCTCTGGTTGTCATGATGACATGGGGTACAACTCATGTTTTGTGCTGACTAGTGTTGTGGGACCGGGGATACTAAACTCATGCAGTGGGTTGGGAGCTGGTCCCATCAAGGAAGAATTGTCCAAATACCACTAGTGACCTACTGAGAAGCTCTGGTAAGGGTCGACATGGATGACTTCTAAGGGAGTTTTCAGTTGTAAGTGACCGTCATTTTGTCATTCATTGTAGGCGACATGTGGACTGCTGGCAAAACAACCCTGAGAAAAGAGGATTTAAGGTCTAGGCACACATGGTACATATGTACCTGCCAGTCTAGGTACCACGGACGTGTTCATACACATACAGACACACCTGAGTGTGCACAGGCATGGGCAGGCACATGCAGGGTTGTGCACACATAGGTACACGTGAATACCCAGGCACCTACAGATGTCTGGTTGCATACAGCCCTCTGGGAGAACTTTGACCAGGCCAGTGACAGATGGAGTGAGCTGGGCAGGGAGATTAGGGAACAGAGGAGTAGAGCAGGGAGTCCTGGGGACAGGTGAGTGGAGAGGTCAGGCTGTGCTTAGGACCTTAGAAGGCACAGTGGCCCCAGTTCCTTTTCTGGGAACTCAACCTCTCCCTGGCCAGCTGGAATCAAACCTCTCCCCAGGGCTCTGCCCACCAGCGAAGATATTTGGAGCCAACAAAGTGTCATTTGATTTGAGTGATGGAGTCAGCTGGTAGCTGGTGGGCATTGGTCCCTGGGTTGATTCAGACACGTGTTCGCCTCATGCCTCCTGCATGCCTCTGTGCAGTGGGGTCAAGGGCACGTGCAGGCAGAGAGGTACGGAGCCCTTCCACTGGTTTTGAGCATCCCCTTCCAGAACACTTGGCTCTGACACTTGTGCTCTGCCCCCACCTTGCCTGCCTCCTGCTGAAAGCCTCTCCCCAGTCCCTTGGCTTCCTCCCTTCCACTACCCTCCTTGACCACAATTCCCACTCACCGGAGGATTTGGCTGTATTGCATGAACCTTCCCCTGGCCCAGCCCACCGCAGATGCTGGTTTTTAGGTTTGTGTTGGGCCAATGTGGGACCTAGGCTGGATGAAGTTCCCATGCCTGTGGGCACAGAGGCTGGGAAGGGGTTCAGAAGGAATAAGGCAGAGAGAAACCATTTGTAATGAATAACCTGTCACAAATGTGGGCGTAATTTGCACATGGGTACTTTTTTTAAGCATCATATTTAAAAAAAAATTACCACTTGCAGGTCCATGTTCTGGTGCAACCTCAAGAACAGCCTCAAATCACACAGGTGTATTCGTGCACATACAGCACACACAGGTGCATCAGTTGTCTCCAGCAGCTCATCGGGCAAGCTCTCTCTTTTGGCCCCAGTTTCTCCAACACTGACAGGCTGTATCTCTGGACCCCTACCTGAAGGGCAGAGACCGCCAAACCTACTGGAAGAGGTGGGGTGGGAGAGGCACCGAGTGTCTGTACCCCACTGGGAAGGCATGGCCTCCTGTAGCAGTACCCACCCTCCACTTGGCAGACCTCTGCAGGAGGGAGTCGGCGGGTGAAGGGCTGGAGTTGGCTCCTCTGGGCTTGTGAGAGTCTATTGGGTGCATGTCTTCCCAACTCTGTATGTTTAGTGATGCCAACAGTTTGGCCACGGTGGGAGTATTTACACCACGGCAATTGGCAAAGGCTGTGACACCTCTCTTATCACCATCACCACCACCACGGGTTCTTAAACATTTCCCCTTGGGCCACTAGAGCAGAATCACCTGGTTCCCTAGATCCCTGTGGGAGCTCTCAGCCTCGCCCCACTGGGCATGTCTTGGGCAGGAGAAAGGCAGTGGGGCTGGTGGGCGATGGGAGTGAGTGTGGGGAACAGGCATTCCCACACATGTGTGTGGGCTGGGTTACGTGGAACAGCACTGACACGTGCTACATAGGGGTGACCCTGGAAAACATTATGCCAAGTGGAAGAAACCAGACACGAAAGGCTGCCCTCTGGACCCTAATGCACCTTGGGACCCGGTTGTGACTGTTCCCTTTGCCTGGAAACCCTTTTCCTTCTGTTCTTATCACATGACGTTCAAGGACTAGTGGGACGTCTGCCACACTGGGAGGGTTCTAGGATGTTTCTATTGGCAGTGAGGATGTCGCCTGGGGCCAGCCAGGGGCCTGACTCTGCCACTTATGAGCTGTGTGATCTGGGGTGACTCAACTGTGCAGAGCCTTGGTGCCTTTCTCTGTAAAACAAGAGTAGTGATATTCATGTCAACACAGTGTGAGCACTGAGCAAGGCCACCTGTGGGACACACAGAGCATGGGGCTGGCACAAAATTAATGGTTGGTAAATGCCAGTTCCTTCCCCCTCCTCCGGTCCAGCAGATTGCAGGCACCGCTGATGAGCTTGGGCCACGATCATTGTAAACGTACCACCCTAGTCAGACTGGCTGTCAGATTGAATTGGAAGAAGAGTCCAGATTCATGCTGTTTACAGAAGAAACACCTAAAACAAGGATAGGGAGGGTTGGAAGTGAATGGAGAGAAAATACTAGCCAAAGGGAAGCTGGTGTATCTATACAGATACCAAACAAAGTATGATTTAAGACCAAAAATATTTATAAGGGAAAAACAAATGTCTATATCATGATTATAGGAACAACTTCTTAAGGTAAAACAATTCTCAAAAATCTAGTAATATCCTTAAAATATATAAAACAAATATCAAGAAAATGTAAAGACAACCCTTGGGAGAATGGGGAAAAATTTGCAAATCATGTAGCTGATAAGGAATTTGTATCTATAGTATATAAGAAACTCTTACAACTCAATAATAGAAAAGATAAAGAACCCATTTAAAAATAGGCAAAGGATTTGAATACATAGTACTCTGAAGAAGATATACAAATGGCCAATTGCCACATGAAAAGGTGTTCAACACCATTAGTCCTGAAGAAAACGCCAATCAAAACCTCAAAGAGATACCACTTCACACTCACTAGGATCGCTAGAATCAAAGACAGACAATGGGTTTGCCAGGCTGTGGAGAAATCAGAACCCTCACGCACTGCAGGGGGAAGCAAAAGGGTGCAGCCGCTTGGAAGAACGGTCTGGCAGCTCCTCAAATGGTGAAACATGGAATCAGCATGTGACCCAGCAAGTCTACTTCCAGGAAGACACCCAATACGCTGAGAACATGGGTTCACACAAAAACTCATACGTGAATATCACAGCAGCGTTATTCATCACAGCCAAAAGATGAACACAGCCTGAATGCCCATCACAACCCTGATGAACGAACAAATAAATTGTGATGTATGCATGCCATGAAACATTTCTCAGCCATAATAAGGGGTGACACACTGAACCATGCTACCCATGGGTGACCCTGGAAAACGTGTGAAATGAAAGAAGCCAGGCACAGAATGACTCCATTTACATGAAATGCCCAGAAGAGGCAAATCCATAGAGACAGAAAATACACTGGTGGTTGCCAGGTTGTGGTGGGGGGTGGGAGCCAGAAAGGAGAAGCTGGGGGCAGTGGAGAGTGACTGCTAACGGGGATAGAAATTCTCTCTGTGCTGATTAAATACTTTCAGGTTGATTGTAGCAATAGCCACACAGCTCTGAATATACTGAAGACCATTGCCCTGTGCGGTTTCCATGGGTGAATTGTATGGTGTGTAAGCTATGTCTCAATAAAGCTGATATATATATATATATTTGTGTGTGTGTGTGTGTATGCTTGTATATATATAAACACACATATGTCTGTATGTGTGTAAGTTCATCTTTATTTTAGTCTGTCTTTTGATTTGAGGTCTGCTCCCCGGGAGAGGCCTGTCAGCCCAGGCTGTGGTTCCTGTGTGGGAAGGAAGTCCTCCCCTGCTTGCCCTTGGGTACTTGACAAGGAAGGTACCCCCTTCTCTTCTGGGGCTGGGTGAGAGCAGGATGAGGATGACGGCTCTGGGAAGAGGGATAACCTGCACACCGTCACCATTTGACCATTTTGATGTGCGCAGTGAAGTTCATTCTTACTAAAGATTTGGGTTTTGAGACTTGTTACCCTGAAGCCCCAGGAATTTTCCCACGTCTCCCACTCCCTCTCCCCTCTTCCCCGCTCAGGACCTAAACTAATCTCTCCCTGGAACTCCCGCAGAGCAGTGTGTCCCGCATGTTTTGTGTGTGTTGTATCTGAAGGGAAAAAGTGAAGACATGGGACAGCTTCTCCCCGTGGCTCTTCCATTAAATAGATGCCTGGGACCCCAGGGGGCCTCTCAGGGTTTCCTCCATCCACACCAGCGTCTCCAAATTCTGGTCTGCTGGCAAGCCTGGTCGGTGCCCTATATATTTTTTTAAGATTTTATTTTTTTGTTTTTAGAGAGATGGGATGGGAGGGAGAAAGAAAGGGGCAGAGACATTGATGTGTGAAAAAAACATGGATTGGTTGCCTCTCGTGAGCCCCCAACCAGGGAGTGGGCCCACGACCCAGGCATGTGCCCTGACTGGGAATTGAACTGGTGACCTTTCACCTTGCAGGATGACGTCCAACTGAGCCAGGGTGATAGGGCTGGTGGCCTATTTCTGTTGAACTCCAAGCTAATAATGGCTTTAACGTTTGTTTAGAAAGACACATTTCCCCTCCTCCTCCAGAACCTCCTCAGCCCTCACAACAGGTCCTGTGGAATGTGGCTATCTCTGCCTTGTCACGGGGACAGCAATAACGCTGCTCTCTGCCAGAACCACTGCTTTGTTGAATGTGGGGACCCCAGGGGCACACCCTGCGAAGGACGAGTCCTTGCCCCAAAGGAAGGGTCCCTGAAGACAGGAGAGAAAAGCAAAGGGAACCCTTTTCTTCTTTCTCATCTTCTGCCTACCACGATTCTGTCACAGAGGAAGGGTCTGAGTCAGAAGAACTTGGGCAATGAGGCTCTCTGTACCTAAAGGACCGAGGGGAAGACTGAGGCCCAGAGACAGCCCAGGGCCTAGCCTTGGGTCCTCTGCCTGGCAGGTTGAGTCACTGGAAACTCCCTACCTCAGGGTTGCTTTTAGGCAAGTGCTGACTCCAAGTGACCTTGGAGATCTTGTCAGCGATGACCTGACCATTTAGACGCTTGGGCCCTGCCTGGGAACGGCAGCTTAGAGAAGGCTCTCGTCTTAGTCTTTAGCGACACCTGGTGGTCACTAGCCATCATAACTCTGACGCACCTTAGAGGCTGATTGATCCTCAGAATCAAAGAGCTTATCCAGTTACATAACTTCATTTCCTAAAGAAGGTTGAGAATAGCATTGACTGGCCCAGAGTCATTCAGAAATTCATTCTTTTCTTTATTAAAATGTGGATGGACATGGCCTGAGTGCCAGGGACCATGGTACTGGTGATACAGCAACCACTGAGATATACAGTCAGGGAGAAGAAAGAGAAAAACAAACAAGACAACTACCAGACAGTTGATAAGAGCTATGCAGAACATTGAACTGTGGAGCCGAGACAGAGAGTGATTGGGTGACTTCTTTAAACTGAGTGGTCAGGGAGGGCTTCTTGGAGGAGATGGCATTTAAACTGCTATCTGAATAAGAAGCCCACTGTGCAAAAATCTCAAAAGAGCAGCATTCCAGGCAGAGGACTATTTGTGGCCCTGAAATGGGGATGAGCACCTGTGTGTGAGGAACAGAGAAAGTAGCATGGTGGTAACAGGGGGAGTAAGGTGGGTGGGTGGGGGGTTGTAATAAGAGATGTGGGGCCAAGACAGCAGGGTAAGATCTGGCCTGAAGGGCTTTGCTTTTACTCTGTGTGTGGTGCAAATCCTTTGGAAAGTTTCTCCCTCCCCCCTTTCCCTGACCTGGAGTGTTTTAATAGAGGAGTGACTTTATCTGATGTACATTTTACAAAGATCACATGGTCGCTGACTGGCTTGTAGGCTGATGGGGATGGCAGTGGGGCCGGTCAGCATCCCACTGCAGTGGTCCAGGTGAGGGATGCTGGTGGCTTGGATGAGGCCAATGATGATGGAGATGGGGAGAGATGTATGGATTCAAAAATGTGTTACAGAGACAGAGTTGGCAGGATTTTCTGAAGGAAGGACGTGGGGGGTGAAAGAAGCAAAAGACTCATTTTGTTTTTACTGAAGAGTCTGGGTGGATGATGGTGCTTTCATAGGTGTGTGAAGACTGAGGGAGGGGGGATTTGGGAGGAGGGACCAAGAATTGTTTTGCACATGGTGAGTTTGTGGTGCCTTTTGGACACTGAGGTGAGGATGTCCAGGAGATAATTGGAAAAGTACATCTGAGGCTTGGGGGAGAGGTCAAGGCTGAGGATACAGATGTTCATATCTGGGAGTCATAGAGATGACCTTTAGCCCCAGGGCACTGGCTGAGTGGGGAGGAGGTAGATGAGGGCTGAGCTCTAGCATCTGCTTAGGGTAGGCGGCAGAGTAGGAAAATCCAGCCATAAAAGCCAAGGGGAGCCAATGAGGTAGGACAACCGGAAGAGTGTGCAGGGCACAGATGCTGTGAGGAAAATTGTTTTAAGAGGGTGGGGTCAGCTGGGTCCCCCAGTGTTGAGAGATCAAGAGCAGAAAGACAGAAGTGACCAATTTGTTCTGGCCCTATGGAGGCCATTTGGGGACTTTCATCTGCTGAGACCTAGAGCAGTCTCAGCTGAGAGGTGAGGACAAACCTGATGGACAGCGGGGCGAGAATTCAAGGCAAGAAAAGGAGACAGTGAGGATGGACAGTGATTTTGAGGTAACACTGTGAAGGGGAGCAGAGAATAGCCTGGTAATCAGAGGGGGAGTTAGGAGAACTTTTACAAAAAGAAAGGTGACGATTCTGTGCTTCAGGGATGACCTAGGGGAGGGGGCGGAGTGAAGAAGCAGATAAGTACAGGAAACAAAGCACTGAGAAGAGGGAAGATGGCGAGACCCAGATGGAAGGTGGGTCAGCTCTGGGTCTCGGGAGCCAGGCCTCTCCCTCCAGCGAAGCTCCAGGAAGCAGGGTCACAGGTGGGCAGTAGGAAGATGAGGGACTCCTTTTTCATTGGCTGCCTCTCCTCTGCCCCCCATTACATGGATCAAGGGGGTTCATTGAGAGTGAAGGGGACACAGATTGTGGGGACTTGAGGACATGATGGGATGCAGTCATTCTGGAGGGCGGGAAAGAGAACATCCCAGGGGTAATGGAAGCTTTCTGGGTGCTGCCCACTGGCCCTTGGACATCTGTGGGGTGAATTTAAAACAAGTTCCTTGGCGTGGTACAGGTTCTGTTGTTTTTTCTAGTAACATCTAGCTGTTAGGGTGAGGTATGAAATGCAGGGTTAGGCCAGGGTTGGGGCTTTGGCAGGTCAGTTGAGGGAGAGAGAGGGCTCGAAGGAGTTAAGGGTGATGATGGTGAAGGCCCTGGAAGTGGAAGCTGCTGAGCAGGGAGGTGAAGGCATGGAGACTGACGACCAGGGATGGCCAGGTGGGCTCAGGGGGCTGAGGGTCCCCAGAATTGAACAGGAAGTTTCATGAAGGAGTTCCAGACAGGGGAGCAGAGTGAGGGGGAGTTGTGGTCAGAAAGGGGAACTCTTTGAGTCATGATTTCAAAGGTGGTGCTGATGCTGGCGATGACTATACTGGAGTGGTGGCTGGAATGGAGAAAGAGACCCTTCTAGGAGGAGAGGAGGAAGCAGATCAGAAAGAGACTGAGTTGGGCGTAGGGTCTTGGGTGAATGAAGGGACCCCTGGGAGGCCCACTGAAGACACGGGCAAGGAGGATCCATGCGTGGTTGGGTCCAATGCCGTGAGCTCCTCAGGAACTGGGGTTTTGAAAAATGAGGAAAGAAATGGGTTTGAAGAGGCAACGGGGAGCAAAAAAGACACCCATCAAGCTCCAGGCTCCTGAGAAATGAGGAGTGCGGGGCAGGAAACAGAGCAAGCAACATCCTGCCAAAAGTTTACGGGAAGCCATGTCATTGAGCAATGTCAGGTTCACTTGGGGCTAAGAGATAAAAAGGGTTGCAAAGGAGAAGAATGTAAGAGTGGAGGGGAGTTTGGTGCTGGTAGGCAGCGGGCCTCAGGTGGATGAGGGCAGGAAACGGGGCCAGATTAGGGGAGGTAGAAGTAGGGGGGGTAGGATGAGAGGATGGGGTTCTAGGAGTGCTGGTAACTATGGTTGAGAGGACGGGGGTGTGAGGGAGAAAGGGATGTGTTCTGGTCATCTCCTAGGGGAAAATCTGGAAACTAGTCATGATCAGCAGTCTTCAAGATGGGCCCCCAAGAAGCCTTGCCTCCTAGTAGTCATGCTTTTGTGTAGTGCCTGCCCCCAGTGAATCAGGGCTGGTCTGTGTGACCAATAGCTCACGACGGAGGTGTAAAATGGAGAGTGATTTATAAGGCGAGGTCGTAAAAGGTGCTGCGGTTTTTGTCTTGGTCCCTTGGATTGCTCACGCTGCAAGGAGCTAGTTGCAATGCCACGAGGTTACTCACTGAGCTCTGCAGAAAGGCGATGTTCGGAGGAACGAGGCCTCTCGTCAACAGCCAGCACCAATCTGACAGCTGTGGGAGTGAGCCATTTTGTAGGTGGACCATCCTTATTTTAGGAATTTTGTAGCTTGAGCTCTTAAATTTAAAGCTTGGATCCATTTTTGAGTTCATTTTTGTATATGCTGTGAGGTATGGGTCCCACTTCATGATTTTGCACGTGGCTGTCCAGTTATTGCAGCCTCATTTTTTTGGAGAGCCTATTCCTTCCCCTTCTCCATGTTCTGCTCTCTTGGGCAGCTGTGAGGCCCTTGTCACTCCAGTGGCTTGGCGGTGGGGCAGCCTTATAAGAAGACAGGAGCCAGGGACTCCCTCTTCTCTCTGGGGATGTGAAGTTACAGCTGCAGCATGGGACCCTGGAGACAGAGCTGGGACTAGAACCTGAGTCTCGTGTTCCCTGGGTTTCCAAATTCTTCCCCTGGGAGTGATGACACAAGCTATGTCTGCCTGTAGCTTTCAGTGATGCTCAGATCCATGAGGAAGACAGCTGTTGTCTATTTGTATAAGAGTCCAGCTTGTCCCCTGGAAAATAAATTGCCCCAAATAGTGAGAGAGTCATGGCCTTGGACTTGGTTGGTGGAGGGCAGAGTGAGGCCCCGAATAGCTCTGGCCCCCGCTCAGGTTGTGCTCTGCTCCTCAGAACCCATCCACACCACAGGGGGAGGGAGCTGGGCACAGGGCCCCAAGAATGGCCTCCCTAGGTCCCTGGAAGACACTGGAAGCCGCACAGAGATATGCCGTTGTGGGCGGAGAGCACCTAGGTGCCGTGTAATTGGGATAGCATCTGTGTACTCATAAGGCTCCCTCCGCATGGTCCCAAAAGATGTGTGTGGGATCACATTTTCCAAAGGGGATAGAGTTCTCACTATTCTGCTGGTAAAGGCTAGAGGGACAGGAATGACTTTGCTGAAATCGAGAGCCACTATTACTCCCAGGCTGGTGTGGCTGGTGGCCTGAGAAGCAAAGTCCATCTGTCTTCTCACTCTGGTCAAAGTGGGCCAGTGCTGCGGGAGGCAGAGAGCGCGCACACACGGCTTTTCCCTTAAACGGCTGCTGACCAGAGGGGAAGACGAAAATGTCAGTTCTGAGCAGTGAGCTCCATGATGAAGATAGCACTCAGGGGCATGCAGGCCACCTGGGGGAGGTGAGTTCTGAGTGGCATTTGGAAGCACCAGTAGAAGGTGGTTTCATGGAGATGAAGGGGTAAGCTTTGAAAGCCCAGGGAGCCGTGAGAGCCAGGCATGGGGGAGGAAGAACATCCTCTTCCTCCTTTTCACCCACCTCTGCCCACTTTCTCTTTCTTTCTACCTTTCTTCATTTGCTTCTCTTTTCCCATCTTCCCTGAATTCCATTCACCAGCCTCCCTCGTCTGTATCCCTTCCCCAGCCCAGGCCCATTACTCAGCAGGGCTAGGTCCTGTTAACTGCTGGTCCCTGTATCCATTGATGCCAAGGGAAAGGACACCTTTCTGAAACTTCTCTCAAATCAGGAGAGCCCAGGGGAGGGGGGAGTGAGCCTCTGCAGGCACCCAGTCCCGGCCTTTGTGGGTAGCTGTACCCGCGTGGCACCGGCAGCCCTGACCTGTGCGGCCACAGGTGGCACACACCGTCATGCTCGTTTCATTTTGTTTCATAGCATTGTTTTTGTGTGTGTGACGATAAAACTATGCGTGCTGCTCTTTGTCTTTTTTTTATATTATCACATAAGTGATGCGCTGCAGAAAAATTAATTCATACAAAAAGCAGAAAGGTAGCATTGTAACATGGATAGGAGCAGACTATGCAGAGCGGGGGTGGGGGGGCAGTTATTTAACCTTTTTCTACCTCGGTTTCCTCAGCACATGCTAAGTGCTATGTTAGTATTTGCTGTTGTTATTATTGGCAATCAAAGAAAGAAGAAAAGAAACAGAAAAATGACCCACAATTCTGTGGTCCTGAGGTACGTAGCGCTGTAAGCCCGTAGGGGTGGGTCCTGTCACACTCCGTCCTGTACGTGCACTCTATAAACACAGGGTGGGGCAAAAGGAGGTTAACGGTGTGAGTACGCACAGCCCCGAGCGCAGTCTTGTGTATTGTTTATTAATTATCGCACTATTTCCCATACGAACGACTGCAAGCCTACTTTTGCCCCACCCAGTACGGTCGGTTCCGTGATGTGGGGTGCACTGTGGTCACGACTCTTATCTTCCCGGTTAAGCACTTACGCTTGCGCCTGTCTTTTTAGCAAGGAAACTGGGATCTTGAGACCGCGTGAGTTGTCCTGGAGCAGTTCATGACTGAGCTGTTACCTCTTATGGACACATGGTGTCGCTGTTGAAGCCTAGTCCCCGCCGGTCCCCGGGACGTGCGGGTGAAGGATTTTAGTGAATGGGGTTGGGTCGGTGGGAGAACGTGCTGAACTCAGCTACCCCGCACCGCCCCCGCCCCCTCCCCACCCAGCGGCCCTGAGAGCCCGAGCTTGCGGCTCTTAGGGTTCGGCATCTCTCTTCCCTGCGCACTGCCCGCCAGCTAGGGCGCCCCCCAGCTTCAGCGGTCCTGGGTTGGTCCTGAGTTCTGGCCTCTGAGGACTTCTAGAGCCATCCAGAACCTCAGTTTCTCCTTTCCTCCATAGTGCCCCACGCTAGGAGCTTGTTTAAAGTCCCCAAACATAAAGGGTCAAATGACACCCCATATTCTGGGAACGTGGTTGCTCAGTCACTGGTAGGACAGGCGACCACCCTCCTCTGGCATCTCCGGTGCCGAGGCCGTCAGCGATCTGCGGAAGACGCGTGCTGCTGGGCCAGTGGCCGCTTTCCTCCCCCTTCTTCGTCACCAGCAGAGGCAGCCTCCCGGGCCCCCCCCCCCCCCCCCCACTCTCGGCAGCTGGGGCACGGCCGAGCGGCTCAAACCTGGCCAGTGAGTCTGAGGGAAGGCCAGCTGGGAACTTCTAGGAAAGATTTTCCTCCCTAATAAGCACACAAGAACACACCTAAGGAGGAGTCTCCTCCCTTCTCTTACTTGAGAGGACCAGCCCCAGGACGAAGGCTGTGGGAGCCAGCTTGCAAGATGATCTGCAAGGAGCTCCACCGCCTGGCGTTTGGGCCTTTGCTAGCCCCTCCCACTGGGGCTGGGGCATGGGGGTGGGGGGCGAACCCATAGAATACAGCAGAACGCAGACCTGGGAGGCTAGGTCACGGAAGGTGGCGAAGTCTCTGCCTCCGTCCCTATCAAATGTCTTCCTCTGGAGGAAGCCAGCCACCATACTGTGAGGACGCTCAACCAGCCCTGTGGAGAGGAACCGACAGCCAGCACCATCTTGCCAGCCCTGTGAGCCGGCCGCCTTGGAGAAGGACCCTCCAGCCGCAGTCAGCCTTCAGGTGACTGCAGCCCCCCTGACATCTCGCTGAAGCCACACGGCAGCCTCTGAGCCCGAACATCCCATCAGCTGCTCTCCAATTCCTGACCCACTGCAGCCACAAGTGGTAAAAATGACTATGGTTGTTTGAAGTCGGAAGTTTCGGGGGGCATTTTTTATGCTGTAAAAGATAAGTAACCAAAGGCCGACACTGTAAAGAGTTTGGAAGGGAAAGATGGAAAACACTGCAGTCTTCGATGATGTCTTAGTGCCTCTGGGTTAAGCGGCCTTGAAGCCGCCTGCTTCCCAACTTCTCACGAGAGGCAACGGCTGCCCCTGCGCGGCTGCTCTTGGGCCTTCTGTAGCTCGCCGCGGAAAGGAGACGTCCGGCGACTTTCTGAAGAGCGAGTCCGGGGTGACTTCCTCTCGCTTCTTATTCTGCGGGGCTGAAAATTTTCTTTTGTTAAAAAAGAACGCAAATTTAAATTCTAATGGGAACCGCTCCAGGAGGGCCTGTCTGAAAACTAATCTCAAATGAACTTCTGCACTAGTCAGGTCACAGGGGCAACTAGCCAAGTGAATTGTGATGGGCCAACTCATAAGTTTTTCTTGTATTTATTTGTATAATTTTTACCTGAAAGGGGCCATACTGGACACACCTTTTGTACACTCTAATTTACACTCGATCATCACATCCTGAACCCATTTCAGATCCACATAGGCCCGTATGCACCGTACAAAGGATAGTGAGCGCAATGGACCACACTCTGTGTGATACTATGATGATGAACACCTGTCATACATCTGCAGAGGTACCACTACTTATTTGACCAATCCCATAAAACCTGCAATCCAGAATGTTGCCACATTTTTTTTATTTTATGACCACCACATTTTCTCTTTTTAGCAGTGGTAAAGTATGCATAACATAAAATTTACCCCTTTAACCATTTTAAACACAATTCAGTGGCAAAAGTCATTCACCTTGCTGTGCAGCCATCACCACTTTCCACCTCCAGAACTCTTTCATCTTCTCAAACCAAAACCCTGCACTCACTAAACACTAACTCACTATTGCCACCCTCTCCAGCCCCCACCCCTGGCAACCACCTTCCGCTTTTGGTCTCTATGAATGTGACTACTCTAGGTGGCCCACGTAAGTGGAGTCATGCAGTATTTGTCATTTTGTGTCTTGCTTACTTCACTTAGCATAATGTTCTCAGGGTTCATTCATGCTATAGCCTGTGTCAAGATTTCCTTCCTTTTTTAAGGCTGAATAACATTCTTTTGTATGCATGTATCACATTTTCCTCATTCATTCATTCATTGATAGACATTTAGGTTGTTTTGGACTTTCTTAAAATCTCACAAAGGTTCACAAACCCCAAACAAGTGGCATCTGGCCTTGATATGCCCTAACCCTCTTGCTAAACAGCCTCAAGCATGGCACTAGTGGGGGCCAGCCTCAGTTTGCAGCTTAGCCTCTCCCAGGCACCTCCAAGCCCAACACAAGCAGCAACCTCCTGCAGACCACTTTGTAGTTCATACCAGGTGGCTGCAGGCAGACACAAGTAGTGGCTGACCTTGGCCAGCAACTCCCAAGAGTCCCCAAAACCAATTCACCTGGTGGCCAGCTTCAGACCACACCAGAACACCACCCACATACCTCCAAATGACACACCAAAGGGCAGACTCAGCAGGCACCAGAGTTCTGCTAAAACAAATCCTACTCTGTGGGGTAAGACCCTGCACAATAGCTTCTCCACTAGAGTCATGGCCATTCCTCACAGCCAGTCAGCCTGAGGCTCAATCACTCACACTGACAAGCCAACAGCAATCAAGCCTCAACTGCCTGGAGCACCTGGAGTACTCAGCTCAGGGGACCAGGGAATCTGTGCCTCTGGGCCCCACAGGACACCTACAACCAAGACCAGGAGGCATAGCAGCCTTACCCAATACATTGAAGCAAACACAGGGAGGCAGTCAAAATGAGACAAAGAAACATGTCCCAAATGAAAAAGAACAAAAGTCCAGAAAAGAATTAAACAAAATGAAATGGAGACAGATGCATAGTTCAAAACATGGTTATAAGGATGCTCAGTGATCTTAGCAAGAGCTTCAACAGAGAGATAGAAACATGAAAATGCAGACAGAAAATACGGGGTCTGACCAGAAAGTATCCAGCCATGTAATATGAAAAATTGAGACATTTATTGAAGAATATACAGGATATAAGAAGCATTGTAATAGGACAATGACACCTCAGTTCCCTTTAAAGGTGCCTACCTTGGGGCCTCACACAATTCTTGCAATTGCCATCAGCTGCCCCATCATATTTTCCTGAATCTTATCGAAGGTCTGAAATCTCTTCACTTTGAAAGGTGATTTTAGTTTTGGGAAAAGCCAGAAGTCACAGAGTGCCAAATCTGGGCTGTAGGGGGGCTGAGTCACCTGGGTGATTTGATGTTTCACCAAAAAGTTCTGCATAAGACATGATGCATGAGCAGGCGTGTTGTCGCGATAAAGCTGCCAATCACCAGTTGCTCATAGCTGCAGCCTTCTGAATCATCCAAATAGTCTCTGCAGAGGAATGTTCAAGCTTAATACAAAATTTGATGCAGATTCATTGCTCTACTCGTTCCGTCATTTTGAATGCAACGGCCACACGGTACACATGCTCACTCAATGGCGTCTACTGCCCACACTGACTATTACGTGAAGTCGTCATTGTTCACACATGCACATTCCAGTCCACTCTCCTTGGCTACCAGGTTACACCGATGTCACCCACACTTCTCAATTAACAATGGCTGGACTTTTTACGGACAGACCTCATATACGAAAGAACCAGTTAGAAATGAAGAATTCATTAAAGGAAATCAATAGATTAGATGAAGCAGAGGATCAAATCAGCAATTTGGAAGACAAGATAGCAGAAAACACCCAGTCAGAAAAAAAAAAGAATCTAAAGAAATGAGGATAGTCAAGTGGACCAACATTCAATCATAAGGGTATTAGAAGGAGAAGGGAGAGAGCAAGGCATTGAAAACTTGTTAGAAGCTATGATGATGGAAAACTTCCCTAACCTGGTGAAAGAAATAGACATATAAGCCTAGGAAGGGCAGAGAGTCCCAAACAAGATGAACCCAAAGGTCCACACCAAGACACATTATAATTAAAATGCCAAAAGCTAAAGACAGAGAGAGAATCTTAAAAGCAGCAAGAGCCCTGCCTGGTGTGGCTCAGTTCATTGGGTGTCACCTCACAGGGGGAAGGGCTGCCAGTTTGATTCCAGGTCAGGGCACATGCCTGGGTTGTGGGTTCAGCCCCGGATGGGGCATTTGAGAGAGGCAACTGACTGATGCTTCTCTCTCACATCGACATTTCTTCCCCCTCTCTTTCTCCCTCCCTTGCCTTCTCTCTAAAAAAAAAAAAAAAAAAAAAAAATCTTAAAAAAAAAAAGAGCAAGAAAAAAGTAGTTACCTACAAAGGAGCTACTATAAGACTGTCAGCTGATTTCTCAACAGAAACTTTGAAGACCAGAAGGGACTGGCATGAAATAAATATTCAAAGTGATGAAAAGCAAGGACCTACAAGCAGTAAGGCTATCATTTAGGATTGAAAGACAGATAAAGAGATTCCTGGACAAGAAAAGAACTAAAGGAGTTCATCACCACCAAAGAAATATTACAAGAAATGTTAAAGACCCTTCTTTAAGATAAAGAAAAAGAAAACAGATAAAAATATGAATAATAAAATGGCAATAACTACACATCTATCAATAATACTTTAAATGCAAATAGATTAAATGTTTCAATCAAAAGAGATAGGGTGGCTGAAGGGAAAAGAGAACAAGACTTACGTATGTCTATAAGAGACTCACTTCAGATCGAAAGACACACAGACTAAAAGCAAAGAGATGGAAGGTGATATTTTTTGAAAAGGGAAACAAACAAAAAAGCTGGAGGAACACTTATACCACACAAAATAGATTTAAAAATTTTTTAATTTACTTTTAGAGAGGAAGAGAGGGAAATATTGATTTGTTGTTCCATTTATTTACGCATTTATTTTTTGATCTCGTATGTGCTCTGACTTGGGAATTGAACCCACAACTTTTGTGTGTTGGGATGACACTCTAACCGACTGAGCTACTCGGCCAGGGCCAGACAAAATCGATTTTAAAACAAAAGCTATAACAAGAGACAAAGAAGGACCCAGAAATTCCACTGCTGGGCATTTATCTGAAAAAAGCCAAAACACTAATTCAAAAAGACACATTCATCTGTATGTTCATTGCAACATTATTTACAACAGCCAAGATATGGAAGCAACCTAAATGTCCATCAATAGATGAGTGGATAAAGAAGAAGTGGTGCATATATATATGATATAATATGATTTGGTCATAAAAACATGAAATCTTCCCATCTGCAACAGCGTGGATGGACCTAGAGAGGGTACGATGTTGAGTGAAATAAGTCAGACAGAGAAAGACACATGCCATATGATTTCACTTATATCTGGAATCTAAAAACAAAATAAATGGACAAACAATACAGAAACAAACTCATAGATATAGAGAACATCTCGATGGCTGCCAGATTGAGGGGGTGCGGGATGGGTGGAAAGGAGGAAAGGATTAAGAAGTACAAATTGGCAGCTGCAGAACAGTCACAGGGATGTAAAATACAGCACAGGGAATGTAGTCAGTAATATTGTAATAACTACCTATGGTGTCAGATGGGTGTGAGATTTATTGGAGTGACCATTTTGTAAGTTATATAAATGCCTAATTACTATGTTGTACACCTGAAAATATAACATTGTATGTTCGCTGTAACTAAAAATAAAAAAAAATGTTTAAAATATTTCCCTCTAGATGTTTACCCATTGATGAGTTTTGCCCGCAGGCTGTCTTCCTACAGGCAGCCATCCTTGTTTCCCCGGGTAGGGCATCAGACAGGAGCAGGTGCTGCTTTCACTTACAGTCCAAGCAGTCCTGCTCTCCTGGCCAACACCCAGCCTTTCTGATCTGACCCGGGTTCAAGTCCCTCATTCACTTCTCTGTTGTGGGTAGCCAGACTCTCCCATAGTGATCAGGGCTCCAGGAGACTCATCCCATTACTTGTCTTGTGAAGCTTCTCTTCCTCACTGCAGCCACTGCAGCTGCCACAGCCCCTGACTAGATCAAGGGGGCCACAGTGTTCAGTCACCCAGGGTGGGGTGTGAGGGCAGGAGCCCTCTTCTCCTTAAGCAAGCCCTGGAGGCTGGGGATGGTGAAATCTCACCATTGAGGCTGTGGTGGGCTCAGGAGGAACCTGTCATAAGATGCTTAGCAGTTAGGGTAGCCGCTTTCAGATTGGGAAGCTGGGAGACCACAGGAAGTGACTCCACAGAACTGATGCATCTTGGCCCCTGCGTGCCTCCTGGGGCAGAAGCTGTGGGCTGGCAAGGTGTGGGGCATGTCTGGGGAGTGCCAGGAGCCTGGGCCAGAGGGGCCTCAAGGCGGGCCCCCAGGGTCAGGTGGGTACTCTGGGGCCTTGGGCTCAAGTCAGTGTCCCCATCCAGCCACGTCTGCCTCCTGGAGCCTGCCCCGCTGGAGAGCTTATGCGGCTGCGGGGGTGCTCTGCTACACTAACCTCCTGAACTACATGAACTGGTTCATCATTGCAGGTGAGGAAGGGGACAGGCATCCTGGGCAGCCCCTACCCGTTCACCCACTGGCTGCCCTGCCACTATGGTGGCTTTCTGTCCAGCAAGCTTTCTTCTTGTGGAACATATCCCTGCTGTCCTGCCAATCTCATTTCCCAGTCCAGCCCCAGATTAGGAGTGCACATAGGTGTGGTGCACGGTGGCAGGGGGTGGGTGAGGACGACAGGGAGGACTGAGCCTTCAGGCCAAGACCTGGAAGTTCTGGGTGGAATGCCAGGCTGAGGCTGTGGAGGACAGGGTGGCCTGGCTCAGCTCCCAAGCAAGAAATAGCTTGCTGGGTATTTGTGGGACAGCAGGCTGTGTGCAAACCTTGCACATTCTGCAGGCCTCAGGGCTCAGTTTCTTCACTCACTCATTCACTTTTCTTTCATTCATTCATTCATTCATTCATTCATTCAGGATTCAACTTTTCCTCTATCACTAATTTATTCAAGATCAACTGAGCACTAACTATGGGCAGGGCCTTCTGGGTGGGCCTTATGGACCCAGGGGAGGGGAAGTCAATCTTGTTGTTTCTGAACTCAGGAGTGACCATCTGATAGGGCAGAGGGAGAAGAAGCTCATTAGCAAGACTCCTGCAAGGCAGGGAGAGGCAGCCAGATGAGGGAGGTACCAGCTGGTCTGGGGAGCTCAGAGGTGGTACCTGTAGTCGTTGGGCATCCCCGAGACCAGGATACTGAGTCATCAGTTACCAGCACAGCACACTGGAGAGCAGCTGTAGAATGAATAGGACTCAGGGGTTGCAGACAGCCACAGACCCAGCATCTGTCTTTGATGAGCTCAGAGGAACACAGAACACATGAACAAGTAGCTCTAATACAGGTAGAGTGGGGTGAGAGTCAGCTGAGCAGCCTGAGATCAATGCCTGAAGGTTCTGGTAGAATCACGGGAGAGGGATCATTTGATTTGGGCCTTTGAAGGCTGTGAAAACTGGCAAGGTGGGGAAGGGGTGGGGCAAGAGCATTTAGACAGAGGGGTCAGCATGAGCCAGGATACACGGGGCAAAAGGGCATGCTCTGATCAGGCATGATGAGGGGGCAGAAAACAGGAAATTATTCTAAAAGGGGGTTTGGGGCCAGAGCATAATGTTTTTTTGGTGGCAGGCTAGGAGCCTGGCCTTTCTGCTGAAGCAATGGGAAAGGCCAGGAAAACGAGGAGGCATGGGAAATGTTTTTAAGGGCGGGGGTGGTCTATACAGATTTGAGGTACATGATGGAAGCAAAGTGAAACGGGAGGCTAATACGAAGGCAGCTGCAGCGGACCAGGCCAAAGCTGAGGAGGCTTGAATCGGAGTGTGGGAGGGTTCTGTGAAGGGGAGGGGATGGGCAGGGCACAGGTGACAGCAGGGCAATCTTGGGTATAGAGCTCTTTGAGCCCCACAGGCTTGGGTCCCTGCTCTCACCGCCACTTGTCCTGAGAGGCCTTTGGCTGAACTGTCAGGCTCTGAGCTCTGCCTGCCTGAGGCCCCTTCTGTGCTGGGACTTCCCCTGGCTGGGTGAGAAGCAAGGCCGTTATTGGAATGAAGAAGTGAGACCAAGGAGAGTGTTCAGGGACTGCTGGGAGCAGGCGAGCCTCCAGGAGACTAGGGTTCTCCTGTGGGAAGCCGGAGTAATGGCTTACAGGTAAAGAATGAGGCTGCGCCCAAGCCCCCAGAGCACCACTGACCTGGGAGCAGACCAGGTGGGAGGGTGGGTCCTTATTGCTAAACATGGAATATGAGTGTGGTGAGAGGGAATTTTTACCTAGCTATTTATTTTGCTTATCTGCTTGTCTGTTTTTTTTCTCTTCAATGAATATGTCTTATTCACGTAATTAAAAATATTAAAAGGGAAGGAAAGGGCATATAGATTGGTATGCCTGGATGCAGTGGCAATTGGGCCCAAAGTAAACATCTGAACAAAAAAATCTTACTTTGTTTCTCTGATTCTTTGATTTTTTTCCTTACCTGCTAACAGGTCTTAGAGGTGTGGATGAGGGAGGGGCTTTATCCCTCTCCCCCCACCCTGTGGGTGATTCTGCAGGGCCTCATTGGGGGGCTTCTGCCCCTTCTGCTACACTGGGTGGGAGGGCAGACTACCTCTGGCTGAGATTCTAGTCCCGGCTCCCCCATTTCCAGCTGTGCAGCCATGGCTGGCCGGAGCCTCTGCTTCCTCATCTGTGTCATAGAGACAATGACAGTCCTCACCTCTGAGGGAAACACTGCAGTGTCAGCTCAGGGTCTGGACCTCGGGCATTTCATAATTCAGTGAAAGTAATGATTGTCCTTCATCATGGCAGGGGCAGCCTCACAGCTCAGATAATCAGGTGCCTAGGACCTGACTGAGTTTTTCTAAAATTCACCAAAGGGCCGAGGGGATTTCATGGAGCAGGACCTGGTGTCAGGAGACCTGATTCTTCCCTGCATTAGGCTGAGCACTCACTGTACTGGCCTGTGGCCTAGCGAGGGCTTAGAGGGGCTTCAGAGACCTGGCTAGTGCAGAGCAAGAGCCCCTCAGGGAGTCGAGGTCAAGGTCAGGCCTAAATAGAACCTATCTCTGAAACTTTCGTGTATACTCTCATGTCTGTGTTCAGGCCCCTGGAAGAACATGCAGGGCCATGTGTGCAGGCCAAGGTACACATGTCTTTGCATGCACATGTTCATGCATGTATATGATGTCTATGAGTATCTGGAGTTTGTTCACTAGCAGGGCTGCTGTGTTGCACAATCCCAGGGACTTCCATTTTCACTGTAGTCTAAGTGAACAGCTGTGCATTGTGCAGCAACAGGGAGCTGCAGTCACTCTGACTAGGATGTGAATGTCAACCCTGCACACATGCATTTGCATGCATGCTTGTGGGTATGTCTTTATATGTACATCTCAGTGTATATGTGTATGTATGTGTGTCTGGCTGTAAGGCTGGGCTTATACGACTGCAACTGCAGGCTCCTGTATGTATGTATATCTAAGCCTCTGTGAGTATATATCCCTGGGCATTCCTGTATGCATGTATGTAGATCTGCATGTCTGTGTCTGCATGACTATGTGTCGATTCCTGGGAGTGTATGCTGTGCGTGAATGTGTGTGCACAAGTCAGGGCCTTTGGGATGCATGTTTCTGCATGTGTTTGTTGTACACACATCTCTCTGTGTGCCTGCTTGAGTGTGTGTGTGCATGAGATGGTGTGCATGTGTAGGAGGGGCAGAAGATCAGTGAGCCCGGGTGCCACTCCCGTCCTTTGCTGTTCAGCTGTGACCCTGTCCCAAATGTGGTGGCAGTGCCTTTAGAGGCCCAGTGGGCTACTTCCCATTTCCTGAGTGCTGTCTGTCTGTCCACAGGAGTGCTGTTGGATGTACAGAAGTTTTTTCACATCAGTGACAGCAGTGTTGGTTTGCTTCAGACAGGTAAGGTGTGAGTCCTGGCCTTGGAGCTGGGGCCCTGGGCTTGCGCTGGGCTGGGGTCTTCTGGCAGGTCCTGTTCTGTGCCCAGCTACAGCTGCTGGGAAATGGGGGCCAGGCTGAGCCCCACTAAATACCCTGGCAGAGGAAAGGGCATTGGAGATGGTGGCGGTGGGTATGAGGGACAGTCTGGGTAACAGAAGATCGCATGGGCTGAGACCTCATGCTTAAACAGCCCCTTTGGATCTGAGTGTAGGTGCTGCCCAAAGAGCAGAGGGAGCTGGGGCTGGGAAGGGCTCCTGAGTTTCTGATCACGGCTGTGGAGTTGGTCATTCACTCCTTCCTGTTTGTTCAGCTCCACTGGGTACCGGAGACTGGCAGGGATTGAGAAATCCCGATACCTGCTTTCTTCTTGTGGACCTGAAAAATCTGACCACCAGGACACACAGACAGAGACAGCCCCCTGACATGGGCTCAGAGGGGGTCTAGGCTCACATGTACCTACAGTCCAGCTTTGGGGAGCAGCTATACTTCCTATTCCAAGGAGGGGGCAGTGGGGTCATGAATGCCTGGATGGTGACACACACATTAACGCCCCATGTGTGTGCACACACTGTCATAACATAGATACATGTGTGTGAACATACTCGGCCGGTAACTAGCACATGCATGGTTCCTCTTCCTAACAGTCCGCCATCTCAACCCTTAGAATAAGGCTCTCAAACTGGGGTACGAGGACCCCTGAGGAGACATGAGGACTTTCCAGGAGCTACAGCCTTGGGTGTAAAAGCCTCCAGGGTGCCAGACAGAGGGACTTGGCTTCGCCTGGGGAGGACAAGGAGCAGAGCAGACAGTCAGTGGAAACCCACTGGGGATGTTTTCTCCAGGCCACAAACCCGTGGCAAGATGCCAAGCCTTATCTAGCTGTCTTGCTGGTGTGTGACAGCCTGCTATTTATCTATGATTTAAAATTCAGAAGCGAGAAGGTTGTCTCCGGGATAGGTGTTGGCACAGTTATTTCAATAAAAAATGAAGCCAACATTTTAACATCTTTCTTACAGACGACCAGTCTGATTTATTTGATTGATTTGACGAATAAGAACTGTTTTCTTTTAAATCCTCACCCGAGGACATGCTTATTGATTTGAGAGGTGGGGGTGTGGGGGGGAGAGAGAGAGAGAGAGAGAGATGCATCAGTGTGAGAGAGAAACATTGATCATTTGCCTTCCCTACTCACCACAACTGCAGATCAAACCCACAACCTAGGTATGTGCTCTGACCGGGAATCGAACCCACAACATTTTTTTTGGTGTATGGGATGATGCTCAACCACCTGGCTAGGGCAGGACTGGTTTTGCTCATTAGACTCTATGGCTGGCATTTCCCACAAACTGAGTGAACCTGATCTGCAGCCTCAAGGATCTGGATGAAAATATAGTTTAAAAAAATACGATAATGCTGGAAATCACATCTTTTGCAACTATTTAAACTGATGATAAAAATGTTTTAAATGTCAGCAGAAAACCTGTGAAGGGGTGCATAGTTCTATAAACTTCTTTAACAGGCACCAAGCAAAAGAGTTAGCAGAGCCCTGCTTTAGGCCATGGGTCTTCCAGTTGTTCCTGTCTCAGGCCGACTGGGGCTGATCTCCCTTCATAGGTAAATCTATGATCTTCCTTTGTAGCTAAAGAGAGACCATCTCAGCTCAATGCCCACAGACTTCTAGATGCAATAGGTAATGATAGTTGAGTCAACATTTCCCTTCCCTAGTTCTTACTATGGTGAGTAGGGTTATTACTACAAGGCCACTGATCAGTGAGATACCATGGAGGGAGAAGTGTGTGTGTGTGTGTGTGTGTGTGTGTGTGTGTGTGTGTGTCTGAG
>VMDR010003015.1:0-22342 GCA_007922815.1 Macrotus californicus | reverse complement strand
AACTGTCCCAAAAGGCATATGGACGGGTCAATGGGCTGGAGGCCTGATGACCAAGCTTATCCCCAGTGACCTAAGGTGAGTATTTTTACCTTTCTAAGTCTCCATGCAATGGCCCGAAGACCCACCCTGCTCTGTGTCCACAGGGCTGCTGCATGAACTAAGTGGGGGGTCAGGTTATAAGAGTGGGGTAGAGAAAAGTGGAAAACAGTGGTCAGACCCCCCCTCCCTCCCAACTGGGACAGAGAAACTGTTGGAGTTAGTTAATTGATTAGTAATATTGAAACAAACCCTGATGTGGCCCTTCCCCTGTGCCAGGCACTATTCTAAGTGCTTTATAATATTAACTCATTTAATCGTCACAACAATCCCCTGAGGCAGGTATTATTATTAGGCCCATTTTACAAATACCAAATCTGAGGCACAGGGCAGCTACAGGGCTTGCTGAAGGTCACACCGCTGGTGAGTGACAAAGCGGGACTCAACTCCTCCCAGCTGTCTGTAGAGTCCTTCTCTCCTGGTGCTCCTGAGTCTCTCTCTCCCACCTGGGCACAGAAAGCATTTGAATTTGGAGATGCTAAAAGGGAAAGAAGGAGTGCCTGCCTTCCTCTGAGGGACAGGTCTCTCGTCTCAGGGCAACTGCATAGCTAAGATGATCACGTCCCGCTGAGGATCCCTGCCCCAGATCTCATAAAAGTATTAGATTTGGCAAAATGTTTTTACAACCTTTGGGTAAAAATGATAGGCGTTAACAAGACCCAAAACCACCTCCCTAGAGGAAGATTATAAATTTGACTACATCAAAGCTAAACTCTTCTGTATCGTGGTGATTGAAACTGTAAGTGTAATAATTAATAATAAGTAACATTTATTAGGCATTTATATAAAGCCAGGCACTGCCTTTTATATGCTTTCTTTTATTTAATCTTATGAGGCAAGTGCTCTTACTATTTCCTTGTGGAGTTGATGAAAGGCGGACAGGAGAGCTAAGGAATTGGCCCAAGGTCACACAGCTAGGAAGTGGTAGCGTCAGGATGTGAGCCCAGGTCGTTTAGTCTCAGAGCTTGCATTTTAAATCCTTAAAACAAATATGAAGGAGTGGAGAAACTATCTCCAAACAACAAAAGGCCCAACAGAAAACTGGGCAGAGGATGCTCAGCTTCACGGGGAATAGGATGCAGATAAAAACATCAGGGAGATGCCATTTGTTTTCCAACCATTAGATGAACAAAAATAAAGGATTGATCCTATCAAGTGTCACAAGGGCGCTGGCATATGCTTCCGCGCAAGTGTAAATCGATACAGCCTTTTTTGGAGGCCTATTTTGGCAGTAGCTATTAAAATTATAAATGCCATTGACACCTATTAGGTTGAACCATATTAAATTTTCGTTTTGTAGGTCAAAACTGTCCTAATTTCCGCAATTGCAAGTGGCTCCACCCAATACTGGAGGAGTTGGGAGGGGCTGGAACCTGAGCTGAGAGGAATCTGGATACTCTTTGGGCTTAGGAAATGTCAATCATATGTGCTCAATGAATGGAGACCCAAGTGGTGGGCGGAGCCCTCCAAAGCCTAAGGCCCTTGGATGGTGGGACCAGATGGGGAGGGTCCAGACTTTCCCCTCGCTGCCTGCGGACTCTCAGAGGCCTGGGACACGTCCTCCTGGGAAGGTGGAGGGGATTTATTTAAGGAACAGAAGCGGTGAGGGTACCTATCCATGTGGTAGAGCCCTGCAAAAACGTGGCAGTTTCTTTGTCTTCACAGACTAGCCTACGAATTCATTACTCCAGCCACCAGTTCTTAAGGGTTTACTGTAAAAAATGGCATAAATACAGCTGCCAGTGTCAGGGGAACGTTCTACCTACTTAGGAAAACCAGCGCATTTCCAGCCTCCAGAAATCACTGTGCTCATTCTAAACGGTGCTCATCTGCCTTTCCAAGAGGGCCCAAGCAGACCACACATCCCTTCTGCCACCCTTCCCCCTCAGCAGGGGTGTGACAGCAAAATCAGACCAGTCCCAGCATCAGCCTCACAGAGGGCAGGAGTTCTGGTAAAGCTAGGACTCTGGTGTGTCCTGACCACTGGCCGCTCCGTGCCCGGCTCCACGGTCACCTCTAGCTCACCTTTACGCAGCCTCCGAGGGGCGTATGGGAGTGGGCGTGGGGGCTGTTGACTTCCCCAGTGCTGGGGTGATGATTAGGGAGGTGGAGTTAGTAACCCATGGCTGCACAGCCCAGCCCCCTGACTTTGGGCAATGGGTTATGTGCTAGGCAAGGACTGGGGGGGGTGCACCTTATTTTTTCCTCTTTTTGGCCTCAATTCACTCACTGCCAAGGTGCCCTTCTGTGGGCCTGTGGGGCCCATCTGCCCACCCACCACTGGGGGAGATGCATGCTGCCCCTTGCCTGTCTCCTCCAGTCTTCACCGTCTGCCTGCTGCTGTCTGCCCCCTTGTTTGGCTACCTGGGCGACCGACACAGCCGCAAAGCCACGCTGAGCTTTGGGATCCTCCTCTGGTCAGGAGCAGGCCTCTCCAGCTCCTTCATCTCCCCCCGGGTAGGTGCCCTCACCCCTGCACAGGCCCCAGGGAACTTTCTCCCACTGGCTCCGTAACAGCTGGGCGGGGCTGCCTCTGTTTTGGTCAAGGCGCCAGGCTTGCTACGGATTGCCTTCCAGGCTGAGAGACAGCCCATTAGGCTTGACTGATTGATTGATCGATTGATATGAGAGAGAGAGAAACATTGATTTGTTGCTCCACTGACTCATGCATTCATTGGTTGACTCTCGTATGTGCCCTGATGGGGGTGGAACCTGGAACTGCATCGGGACGATGGTCCAACCAACTGACTACCCGGCCAGGGCCGCCCGTTAGGCTTTCTTAACAGGTGCCTTCCGCTCTTGCACCTCCCGCTGCTGCTGGTGGCTTCATTTCCGCCGACTGTGCTGGCGGTGGGGGAGGGGTAACAGCTGCGGTGTGGGGGAACTGGCCTGGTTAGCAAAGGCGATGCTCTGGAGAAGAGTTCCTCCGGCCTGAGGTCCGGTGGCAGCTGCAGGCGCCAGCAGGGGGCACCCGTGTGATTTGGGGGAACCAGGGCTAGGAGGATAGCGAGGTGCCTGTAGCTCGAGCCCTTCTGACAAATCCTTGAGTCCCTTGCCCCGGGGTGATTTCTGGACCTCACCCTGTTCTTACACCTGCCTGCCCCAGTATTCCTGGCTCTTCTTCCTGTCCCGGGGAGTCGTGGGCACTGGCACCGCCAGCTACTCCACCATCGCGCCCACCATCCTGGGCGACCTCTTCGTGAGTGACCAGCGGACCCGGGTACTGGCCATCTTCTACATCTTTATTCCTGTTGGAAGGTTGGTATCACCCTGGGTCTGCTTCCTGGGGTTGGTAAACCAAGGCCCAAAAGAGTCAGAACAGGGGCTGGGCTGGGGAAGACACCTCAGACCAGGTGGGCTGGCATTTAAATCCCAACTCTATCCCTTCCTCACCGGGTCACTTTCTCTTTCTGCGCCTCAGTTCCTCATCTGTAAATGAGGACAGTAATGCTGGTGGGAGGCGGTGAGGACTAGTGAGCATCAAGGTGCTCCCTCCATGCTAGTATACTTCAGGGGAGTGAGAAAGAGCAGCCTGGCAGTTCTGCCTGTTGAGTGGAGGGCGGGCTCCGGGAAGTGAGGCAGGGAAGTGCATTAGGCCAGGCAGTGCACCCCACAGAGGGGCAGGACAGAGTGGGATTTACAGTGAGGACCCTGAGCTTTGACCCTGGTTTCCTGAAATCTCTGACTCAGGCAGGGCTGAGCCTGGGGTGAGGGAGGGAGTCCTCATACAGGGAGACAAGGGACAGTGGCACTGGGGATGGGCTAGGAGCCAGAGGTCACTGGTGACTTGACCAAGGGCAGTGGACATCTGGTCCTCACGTGGCTCACTTTTCCCAGGGAAAGAGCTATGAGCTTCAGAGAGCCAGCTGCCTGCGATGGGGGCACTATGGCTCAGGCCGGTCTGGGGGCCCTGGGCCGCCACTCTGCCCTCACTACCCGTCCCCCTTGCCCCTCTGTTGCAGTGGCCTGGGCTACGTGCTGGGGTCAGCTGTGAAGGCGCTGACTGGGAGCTGGCATTGGGCCCTCCGCGTGAGTCCAGCTTCCTTTTCTTCCTCCTGCTTTGCCCCTGGGCCGACAGGGACTTTCCAGCCTCCAGTGGCCTTAGCCACTTGGCATGTTACCCGGCGCCACGGGTGGTGGTCAGACGTCAGAGGCTTCAGACACTTGGGGCCTCACGGGGGACGTTGATGTGGAAGTCGTGGCCCTGGGTTCAAATCCTGCTGTGCAGTTTGCTAGCTATGTGGCCCGAAGGAGGCGCCTCCTTCTTAGGGGTGTCACTTTGCCAGCTTGTAAAATGAGGGAGTGAATGCTGCCTTAGGGACTCTGAGGATTAATGAGACAAGAGACAGAAAAATACTAGGGCAGGACTGGCGTGGCAGATGGAGAGAAAGGGGGCAGTTATGGCGGCAGCAAGTACTCCAGTGCTCAGCCATGTTGGGCTCAGTGCTCAGAGTAGTGTCTGTACTGGAAGACAGCTACTAAATCAACTCCCAAGGGGGCACTGCTTCCCAGAGAGGCTGTACTGTCAGGGGTGGTGGGGTGACAAACAGTGCTATGTCAGGTTCTGTGTAACCAGCACCCAGGACATGACCCATTTGCCTCCCACACCCGTAAGGCACAGAGCACCCTGAGGGCTTGGACCACAGAGTTCGATCACCCTAGGATCTCTGGGCCAAAGGGGCACATGGCACTGAATTCCCTGTGCCCTCCTGTCTCCAGATCATGCCCTGCCTGGAAGCTGTGGCCTTGATTCTGCTCATTGTGCTGGTTCCAGACCCGCCACGGGGAGCTGCTGAGAAGCAGAGGCAGGGGGCCACGGGGGCCCTGAGGAGCAGCTGGTGGGCAGATGTCAGATACCTGGGGAGAAAGTGAGTGTTCCTGCTCCTCCCTGCCTGTCACCCAAAACTTCACTGTCTGCCCCAGCATCCCTGGCCTCCTGCTTTCTGATTCCGGGGAGCCCTCTGGGACCGTCCAGTGTTCACAGCCCTCTTCCTCCTCTCAGCTCCCACTCACCAACTGAGATGCCCCTCTCTCACTCGAGGCCCCCTTCCGCCAGCCACGTGACAGCAGCATAGGGCTGGGAGGGAGGCAGGGAGAAGGGAGGGAGGTAGCATGAGCTCCAGCTTTGGCTCTGCCACTGCCTTATCCCTAAGTGACCTGAGACTTGGAGCCTCACTTCCCTCATTTATTCAATGGACAGAATCCTCCAGCCATGCCTGCTTCTCAGGGCTGCTGGGAGGATGCTGGGAGGATGCCTCTCCAAGCCTCATGGGAGTGCATCTATCCTCTGTTCCAGGCCTGGTCGGGGAGGCAGACAGGAGTCAACTGCACTCCCAGGCCTCATGATTTACCAAAATGTGGAGCACGAACAGCCCCCAACTCTGTTACAGAGCCATGAGGCTGGTGGTGGGCACCCAGAGGAAGGTGGGCAGCAGGTTCAGCCTCCTGGAGACTGCGACGCTGGATGTGGGCCTTTGAGGATGGGGAGCTGGTCCCGCAGAGAGGAGGGAGGAAGGCAAAGCATGAGTAGAGGGGTGGAGGTGGTGTGTGCAGGGCTCTCAGGAATGTTGGGGCCGATGCGGAACCTAGAGCCCATCTGCCCAGATGACCTCAGTGCCCAGGAAATGGGAGAAGGGGAGCACACGGGAGGGGACATGCCCTGCGGCCCCAGTGCTCTCCCAGCCTCAGCCAGGGCACTTTCTTTTGCAGCTGGAGTTTTGTGTGGTCCACCCTTGGAGTGACAGCCATGGCCTTTGTGACTGGAGCCCTGGGCTTCTGGGCCCCCAAGTTTCTGTTCGAGGCCCGTGTAGTTCATGGGCTGCAGCCTCCCTGCTTCAAGCAGCCATGTGACAGCAAGGACAGGTGAGGGTCCTCTGGGAGCCCTGGGCACCTGGCCCAGGTTAGGGGAGCTCTTGGAGGTCTGAGCACCGAAACTCAGTCTGTCTGGGCACACGGTGCTCTGCGAAGAGACCGCGGAGCTGGGGAGCCAGCTGGCAGGCAGTAGGCCTCTTCTGGCTCTGGCTGAGCCCCTGCTGCGTTGGGTGTCCAGAGGCAGCTCCCTTGTCCTTCCTGGGTCCCCGTCCCTGTATCCCCACTTTTGGGCTGCTGTGGAGGTCCAGAGGTCAGTTGGGGTGGGGGCAAGAATGAGGGGACTCAGGCAACTCTCCTCCAAAGGGACCCATAGTGTGAGATCATCCCATTTTGCAGATGGCACACCGAGGCCCTGGAGGCCTCATTACTATTCTGGCTTAGGGATTTCACCCTCGCCAGTTGAGGCACTGTGAGTCCGGGAAAGCTGCTGTCCTCAGGGAATGCCCGCCTTCCCTACCCCGTACTCCAGGGACTTGATGACCTCCTGAGTGACAGGGCACATCTCAGCCCTCTTTGACTTTCTCTCTTCTCCTCCTTGAAACCCTTAATCCTCATTTCTTCCACCTCTCCAGCGGGTGCTTCGTAGCCCCTTGTGGTGCCCTCCTTCTCCCTGCCCCATGGGCTTCTCATGCTCACGAAGGCTTCAGTGGCACCAGTCCTCTGCCCGAAGCACGTCTACCTCCTTCTCCCCAGCTTTCTCCTCACGCCCAGGTACCGAGAGCGAGAGCTTCGTGTAGTTTCCAGGATGTCCTGGGCCCTCCTCTCCCTTGTTTGTGCCTTTGCCCAAGTCATGCCCTCTGCTCGTAGATCCCCTCCCTTTTCTCACCATCACTTCCTAAGCTTCAGCTGTAGTTCAGGTGCTAAGCTATGCATTCTACATGGAGAAAACCCTCTGAATTCTACAAGAATTAACCCTATTATTCCTGTATTACAAAGGAGGAGATGGAGGATCAGAGAGGTCCACAGTCACACAGAGAACAAGTAGTAGAGTTAGGATTCAAACCCATCTTACTCCAAAGTTGGTACTTCTAAGCTCCACATCCTATTGCCTCTGGAGACTGCCTGTTACTGTGAATTGACCTGAACATCTCTCCACCTGGCTAGGAGCAGTTTCCTGGCACACAAGCCATGGGTGCTCCGGGAAAGCATCCAGTGAGTGAATGAATGGGTGCATCGAATGAGACTTCCGAGTCTGCCTTGGTGCCCCAGCTAGGTTGTTATCTCCCTAGAGGCAAAGACAGAGTCCAGAAAGCCCCCGGGGGTGGGGGGTGGGGAAGGGAGGTATAGGATTTGATTCTGCCTCAGGCATTAACTGGCTGTGTATTCCCTGGATAACTCTCTTCCCCTTTTCTCAGTTTCATGCCCACTCCTAACTCATATTCTTCATAGAACCCGTGTGAGAAGCTGACACAGGAGTTTATGTTATTGACCTAGGGTTGATGTAACAGATTACCACACTCGGTAATCTGTTGTAATTCCTTAAAAGAACAGAAATTTATTTTCTCATAGTTCTGGAGGTCAGAAGTCCAAAATGGTTTCCCTGGACCAAAATCAAGTTCAGCAGGGCCACACTCCCTCTGGAGGCTCTATGGGAGAAAACTTTCTTGCCTCTTCCAACTTCTGGGGGCTGCAAGGCATTGCTTGGCCTGTGGCTGCATCTCTCCAGGTTCTATATGCAGACACACGGTCCCTCCTCTTCTGTCTCAGCTCTCCCTCCGCTTCCTTCTCACAAGGACACCGTGGTTGCATTCAGGGCCCACTATACAAGGAAGAGTAATCTCTCCATCTCAAGATCCTTAGTGTAATCACATTTTGTCATATGAGGTGACATCACAGGTTCCAGAGAATAGGATGAAGACATCTTGGGGGTGATTACTCAGCCTCCAACAGAGTGGGCAGAAGGTCCCGGTGCTGAGGTTCTACACAGATCGTAGCTATTGATGTACACTCTGTGGTTAGGATAAGCCTTTGGGTGAGGGTGGGGTGAGGGCAGGAAGCTGTAGGACACAGGATTCTAGCTCAGCCAGAGAGAAAACTTCCAACACTCAGAGCTGGCCAAATGGGAGGGGTTGCATGGGGGTAGTGAGCTTCCTACCACTGGGGGTATGTAAGTAGAAGTTAGACAGCTGCTTGCCAAGACCATTGTGGAGAGAATCAACACAGAACTTGCAGGCCTTTAAGGACCCCGACTCTTGGCTCTAAGAATCTGATACTGGGAAGGTGCTGTGGAAGTAGAGGGGCTTGGTGTCTGGGTGTGTCCTCTGTCCACACCTTCTACTCAGGGGCTGATGTGGGGGGGATCTCCCCTGTCCACACTGCTTGTCTGATAATCAATCCTAAGTCTCACAAAGGTCTCAAGAATCTGCCAAGGCCGGCTCAGACCAAGGACTCAGAAGCGGATATTACTCATCTGGGATTCCAGGTCACTTGACTGGGCTGAGCCAGAGCCTTGCACAGCTTGGAAGGGTGGGAACATTCAATGAGCACCTTTAAACTGCCTAAAGACCCACATGCTTCAGTAGGCAGAGGGCCTGGAGGCTCTGGTCCTGTCCATGGGGTCTGTGTGCTCTCAGGCCAGTTCCTGCCCTCTGGGCTCTAATGCTCTCTCCTATGAACCAAAGAGGTGGGGCAGAGGAGCAAACCCACTGGTACTCAGCCTGTGGAATGGACATTTTACAGACGTTGTTTAGAGGAGAGGTGTTTTTTTGTGACACTCAATTTGTCCATGACCATAGTGTTGCATCTGTTATGTGCTTACACCCTGGTGGGAGCCGCCATAGAGGTAATAGCAGGCACCTGGCCATCCCCCGCACTTCTGGAAATATTCGGGTCTGGGAGGGGATTTTGGCCAGGTAGAGAAGGTGGGTGAGGAGTAATGGTACTTGAAACCAAGAGAAGAGGATGGGCCAAGGCAGGGAAGCTAGAAAGCATAGGGTGAGCTTAGAGAATTCCCAGTCATTCCCGCAGACGGAGGGAGAAGAGAGGAGAGGTCACACAGCTCTGCAGGGGCCATTCCTGCAGTGCCGGCCACGAGTGTGCCCTGAGGACAACAGGGAGCCACCAGGGACTGGAAAGATCCTGGTTACAGTTGTGTTTTCAAGAGTTCATGTCGGTCAGTCTCAGTACCCCTTTCAGCTCCGTTAATAGGAGGCTTGGGAGAGTAGGATGGACTAGGGGATAAAGACATATATTTAAATCCCACCTCTGTCACATATTAGCTGGGTATTCTTGACCTTAACCTTTCTCAGCCTAACCTTCCTCATCTGCCCACCTGGGAATTCTGGGAAGGCTCAGCGAGTTCTTTTGTTCAACATATATCTCTTGTGGTCCAGGTTCTATGCTCCCAGCATAGATTCAAGACAGCCGGTCTCTGCTCTCCAGTAATTCACAGGTAATAAGTAACCAGTCACCTTGATGATAGAGACGCAGAAGCTGCTATAGGAACTAAAGGGCAGGAGGAATCGGCAAAGGGTCAGGGGAAGGCATCTCTGAAAGGGAAACCATTGTGATGGGTCTCGAAGGACAAGTAAGAGTTCAGTAGGTGGGCAAAGTAGTGAAGGGCGTCCAAATGGAGGAAGAAAAGTGTAAAGCGGGGCCAATGACTAGTTTGGAGGCGGAGGAGGGTGGAGCTGGGGGCTGGGGTTGAGGTCAGCCAGGGTCAAATCATGAAGGGCCATGTGTGCCACGAGCTGGCACCAAATCTGGTCGATATGTGAGAGCTCGTGGAGAATTTTAGCCTGGGGGTCGCAGGGCGACAGTCAGATCTATGTCCTAGAAAGCACCCTCGGGACCTGCACGGAAGTTGTTTTGGAGGGACAGGTTTCCACAGGGGAAGCATAAGAGATAAAGTAGGTCCAGGAGTGGGTGGGCAAGGCAGTGATGTCAGAAGGGGGCTGCTTGAGAGGCTTTCAGGGACAGAGAGTGGCAGGCAGGATTCGAGGAGGGAGGGTGTGTGGAATGCCTAGATAAGGGCTGAGCGTGTCATAGGAGCTCAGGAAATAAATGTTCCCTTGCCATTCTCATTAGCATTGGGGGCCAGAATGCTAGGAGGTTGGGGCCAGACTGGGAGCAGGGAGCTGAGATTTTTCAGTGGGATAGGTTTGTGTGGTGAGAGGTCAGAGGTTACTGGAGTTGAGGAAAGCTGGGAACTGGGGTGCTGAGCAGGTCACCACCTGGCCAGCAGCTTCCCCAGGATGATGCAGGGAAAGGGATGAAGGAGGGAGAGCACTGGGTTCCCTGATCAGGCTCCCAAGGAGGCAGGGGAAGGAGGTCCACAGCCTCATTTTATTTGGGTACCAGATCATACACAGGGGCAGGTGGCTGGACCCCTCTCCTGATCCCACCCGCTGACCAACCCCTCTGTGTTCTTTCCCAACAGTCTAATTTTTGGGGCACTGACTGTCGTGACTGGCATCATTGGGGTTGTCCTGGGAGCAGAGGCTTCAAGGAGGTACAAGAAAGTCAACCCGCGGGCCGAGCCTCTCATCTGTGCCTCTAGTCTGCTTGCTGCAGCGCCCTGCCTCTACATGGCTCTCACCCTGGCTCCGACCACTCTTCTGGCTTCCTATGTAAGTGAGGGCCCCATCGGAGGTGGGATAGGATGGGGTGGGCAGGGCACTCCTGCCTCAGGTAGGCTTGCACCGTGCCAGGTTTCTATGTACTTTCCTCACCTGTAAGCAGGTCTCATGTGTATCAGTCCTTCCAGGTAGAGCTTGCTATCCCCATTTCACAGATGAGTAAACTGAGGCTGACCAAGGGTTACACAGCTAGGAAGGGGAAGAACTGGGATTTGAGCCTAAGCTTTTCCAACTCAAAAGTGTATCCTCTGAGCCCCTGGTTGATTGGAGACAATGAGACTCAGTTATTCCTAGGACATGAAAAAGTGGGCGAGTCTTTCCAGGTTCCAGGTGAGGAAAGTGAGGCCCAGCTTGGTCCTAGCCAGTGCAGACACTGCTTTAAAGGTGACATGTCTTCCAGATCTATGTACCACACATCTCTTCATGCATATCACACTCTGTACCAGTGACAGGTGCTTATATCTCCCAGCCTTTGCTTGTGTCTAGTCCCTCTGCCAGGGGCACCATTCTCTTCTGTGCATCCTGAAGTCCCTCTCCTTTCACAAGACCCAAATCAAAGGCCACCTCCTTCAGAAGCCTTTCCAGACTACTCTCTGTTTGCATGTGAATTCACTGTTCCCACATGGGCTCAGTGCACGTTTGGGGCCCAACAGGCACCGTGGCATATGGGTGGGGCTGTGCACACACATGTACATATGTGCAGCAGTGTCCCTGCCTCCCCAAAGCCCCAGCCCCGACTGTCCACCCAATGGGAATGGGCCACTGATTCTGGGAAGATGTCTCCAGCCTAGCCCCAGCCAGACAGGCTTGAGCTCCCCCCTCTTCCCCTCCCCTCCGCTGCCCTCCCCTCCCCTCCACTCTCCTGGCCCCAAGGCCCCGGGGACCCCCTGCTGTGAACACGATACCTCTCACCTGTGTGCAGGTTCACTGAGCTGACTGGACTCAGAAAGCAAATCAGTAACAGCTTTATTGTTCTCCTACCAGTCCGGGTGTGTCTCCCGCCAGTGACCAGATCCCATAGCTTTTCCAGTCACACTCATGGACTAAAAAGCCAGTCCTATTTAAATCAAAACTTTGGTTCTATTTCCCTAAAGCTTCTATCCAGGCCCAGAAAATTGCACTGGGGAGAGGGGGAGAGGAGGAGAGGGGTAGCTCTAGTGGGTTCTGTTCTACTTGTTCCATCCCTGTCCCTCATCCCCAACATGGTCCCCTCCCTAAGATCCTGACCCCTCTGGGGTTGGGCAGGTTAGGAAGGATGACCGAAAATAGGAGTTGTTTGTCGGAGTTGTTTTGCTGACCACCAGTGCCCTCCATGTGGCAGATGCCCAATGCTGGCTGACTCCTCTCTTGGGGACACTTTTGTGGTTTTTCGGACCCCTGACTCTGGCTTTAGCACTATTCAAGTCCGTGATGCAGATGACACAGTCACCTCTGTCCTTGCGCATCTTCCCCTCTGCTCCTCTTCAGGTGTTGCCCTTCCCACCCTTCCTGCTAGACCCTGTGTCCCCCGACAAGCACCGTGTCCATTTAACCCCTGGGTGAACTCAGAAAGTGCAGCTGCCCCCACTCCTCCCTCTCTCCTCACCCAACCCTGTGGGCTGCTCCCTCTGGCACCCCTTAGGCCATGATCTTCCAGTGCTAGGTGACATGCTTCAAGATGCCCTGAGGCTGCCCTTGGTGGATGCCCCTCAGGTGACACCAGGGCAGGAGGGTCAGCCTTTCACTGGTGTCCAGCCAGGGAGAAAGGCCAGTCTCCTTCCTGCAGGCACTGTCCTGTCTGTGAGTGGATTGCCCGAGGCCCCTCACTTAGCTCTCCCACTCTTCAAATAAACCCTCCCAAACCAAGACTCCAGCCTTCCACACAAGCTGGGGGGCAAGCAAGACAGTTCCCATTCTCTCTCTAAGCTCTGAGGGCATCTGCACTTTTCTTAAGGTTGGTTCTTCTCACTTGAGTCTCCAGCCTTGGTTGGGCTTCTGCTGACATTCCTGGAGAGCGGACAAGTCCTGTTAGCACTCCTTTCTGCCTCTGCTCTTGTTCGGTCTTTATGACGCCCTTATGCGGAAGGGCTTTTCTCGTGCCCACTTGACAGATCGGAACACTGAGGCCCAGAGACAGCAACACAAACAGCAGAACAGACAAAACTCAGTCCTGCAGACTATACAGCCTGTGTCCTTCGTGTGATACAGACCCTTGTCGCCCATGTGGGAGAGACAATGTGCCTACACTAGACGCCAATAAATGCCTTAATGCTTATTGCCTGAGAGTGCAGAAGAGTGACTGGGACTGTCTTCTCCAGCCGGTAGGAGCTGAATGGGCCTGACCTTGCAGGCAGGCTGAGGCCCAGGCAGATGGAGGCCCCTTCGAAGGCTTGTCCCTGCATCGGCTGGGGCTGCAGACCCCTGCCAGCTCTGCTTCTGCCACTGTCTTGGTTGGCTCTGGGAGGCAGTTTCTTGGCCATATTTTGGGGACACAGCTGTACCCGCCCCCCCCCCCCCAGCCTGGCGCATTTCCAGAGCTGGATGGCTCATCTAGCAATGACATTGTGTCTTGGCTGACAAAGCCAGCTGGAGAAACTCTTCTCTAGGCCCGCCCCAGGGCCAGGGGCCTCAGGGTAGGAAGGCATTTGGGGCCAGGATGCATCAGTCTCCCAGTGCCGGGATGCTGCTCCTTCCTGTGGCTCGTGTTTGGTCCTGGCACAATGCCCAGCGTGTGGAGCCCCTCCAGCCAGAACTCCAGCCTTCCAGAAGTGGTGGGCATCTCTGGTCCTCCTGACAGACGCCTACCCCCATGGCTCCATCTGTACCTCTGAAGTCCACCTGAATGTTTTCACTGGAGATTCAGGCTCCAGCTCCTTCCCTGCAACATGGCCATAAAACTCTTAATACCTCCAACCTACTCTCTTCTCTCAGTCCCCTCTGCCCTTTCCTGGCTCATGCCTTACCATCTTTCTCCAAGACTGTTCTCGGAGCCATCTCCTGGTTTCCTTGCCTTCCTGCTTACCCACCACAATCTATTCTTCCCACAGTGCCAGAGCAACACCATGGACCTTCCTTGCTCCACAGCCTTGTATGGCTCCCTGGTGCCTCTGGAACCAAGTCGAATTCTTCATTCTCACAAGCTGTCTTGACAATCTTAGTAGCCATATCCCCAGGTGGTCCTCCCATGCAGGTCCCTCTCAATTCCCGGGACACACCCCATGCTTCTCACATCTGGGGCCTCCCTCTCTTCCTTCTACCCCCACCCCTTCTCCATATGCCCAACTCATTCTGGGCTTCAAGGGCCAGGTTGAGCACCATCTCTCCATGGAGCCTTCCCTGATGGGCAGGCCTGATCCTCTCCCCGTCCTCGATGTTCCTCAGCATTGTCTCCCTTGGTTCATGGTTATTTATACTCGGACCCCTCTCCCAGCAGGGCCCAGGGTGGTCCTGATCTTTCTCAGCACTCCAGCCTGAGGTAAAACATCAGGCCCTTGGAGTGGGTGGGGGTATCACTGCTTGCTTGGGTGAATGGTTGGGCGACTAGCTATTTGCTTTCATTTATTTAGCCAACAAATATTTATCAAATGCCTATAAAATGGCACGCTAGTTAAAATGCTATGGATGTGGCAGTGGATAAAATAGCCTAAAATAGCCCTGGCAGGGTGGCTCAGCTGGTTGGAGTGTCATCCCATACACCAAAAGGGCACGTGTGGGAGGCAGCCGATCGATGTTTCTCTCTCATATCGGTATTCCTCTCTCCACCCCTCTCTCTCTCCCCCTTCCTCTCTCTAAAATCAATAAATATACCCTCAGGTGAGGATGAAAAAAAAGGCTAAAATATCTCTGTCCTTAGGGAGTGTACATTCTAGCTGGGGGAGATAGACAACAGGCAAGCTACATAAGTAAATTTCACAATATTTTAGATCATCACCAGTGCTTAGAAAAAACAGAGTGGGGAAAGGAGATAGGAAGTGTATCGGGTTGCAGGGAGAGGGCTGAAATTTTATGTACTGTAACCAGAGAGGCATCACTGAGAAGGCGGTTGTTGAGTAAAGACCTATAGGAGGTGAAGGAGTGAATTATGTGGCTATTTGGTGGGACAGTTTTCCAGGTGGAAGGAATGGCAGCTGTAAAGACTCTGAGGCAGGAGTGTAGCTGGTGGATTCAAGGGAGAGCAAGGACACTGTGGTTAGTGTGGGGAGAGTGAAGAGAGAGGGGCAGGAGAGGACGAAGAGGTGATGGGGGTTGGATCATGTAGGGCCTCGTGGGCCTCAGGTGAGATTGGCTTTTACTGAGAGTGTGACAGGGTTGTGTGCTGAGGAGTGGGAGATCTGGCTTATGTCTTCTGCATCTACTGAGATGAGCATGGGGTCTGTCCTTTATTCTATTAATACGGTGTGTTACGCTGATTGATATTTGTGTTTAGCCAACCTTGCATTCCAGGGATAAATCCTCTCTTGGTCGTGGTGTGTGGTCAGCCCTCCATATCCATGGGCTCCACATCCATGAATTCAACTAATCTCAAATAGAAAATATTTGACTGAAAAAATTTATGTGTTGCTGACATGTACTATGTTAGACCTACAATGGTTGTGTCTACCCTGAACATGCACAGACTTTTTTCATCATTATTCCCTAAACAATATAGTAAAGCAATTATTTACATAGCATTTCAGTTGTATCAGGTATTATAAGTAATCTAGAGATGACTTAAAGTATATGGAAGGACCCTGACTGGTGTAGCTCAGTGAGTTAGGCATCATCCTGCAAATTGAAAGGTCACTAGTTCGATTCCTGGTCAGGGCAGGTGCCTGGCTTGCAGGCCAGGTCCCCAGTTTCCTTCACACATTGATGTTTCTCTCCCTCTCCTTCTCCCTCCCTTTCCCCCTCTTTAAAACTAAATAAATAAAATCTTAAGAAAACAAAGTATACAGGAGGACGTGGGCAGTTTGTATCCAAATGTCACACCATTTTATATAAGGAACCTGGGCATTCGTGGATTCGGGTATCTGTAGGGATCCTGGAACCAGTCCTCTCCCGGCACCGAGAGACACCTGGATAAATCATTTTTATGTGATGCCGAATTTGGCTTGCTAGTGCTTTGGGAAGGATTTTTGCATCTATATTTATTAGGAATATTGGTCCATAGTTTTCTGGGTGATGGCCTCATAGAATGAGTTGACAAAGGTGTTTTCCTCTTGTACTTTTTGGAAGAGTTTGTGAAGGGCGTGTGTTAATCCGTCCTTAGATGTTGGTCAGAGCCCACCGGTGAAGCCAGCTGGGTCTGGGCTTTTGTTTGTGGGGAATTTTTGGTTACTGATGAAATGTTTACTTGCTGTAGGTCAGCTAAGACTTTTTATTTCTTTTTAAGTCAGTGTTGGTAGTTTGGGTCTTTCTAGGAATTTGTATATTTCACTTAGATGATCTAATTTGTGGCACGTACTTGTTCATAGTATTCCCTTGTAATCCTTTTCATTACTGTAAGGTTGGTAGTAATGTTCCTTCTTTTGTTCTTGATTTCAGTAATTTGAATTTTCACTTCTTTATTCTTGGCCAGTTTAACTACAGAGTTGTCAGTTTGGTTGCCAACTTTTGGTTTTATTGATTTTCTCTATTGTTTTTCTATTATTGCCTTATGTTTCATAGAATCACTCTGGTGTCTCTGCTGAGATTAGACTTGGGGGCAAGGGCAGGAGCAGAGAGAAAATCAGACTACTGCCATAGCCCGGGGGGAGTTACAGGGCCTGGAAGCAGTGGAGATGGTGAGAACATATTTTTCAATCAGAAGGGATATATATTTTTTCAATGCAATCAGAATTTCCGGATGGATTCAATGTGGTGTGTGAAAGAAGAGTCCAAGGTGAGTTCTAGGATATTGGCCCGAGCAGGTGGAAGGAGGGAGACACCGTTTACTGAGATGGTGAAGTGGGCAGGAGCAGCAGGGGAATTTTTTTTGGAGGATCAGCAGCATGGTTTTGTATATTTTGAGTTTGTGGTGGGAGGTCAACATCCAAGAGGAGGTGTAGTGGAGAGCTGGGTATAGGAGTCTAGGGTCCAAGGGACGTGACATCACCCCTAAAACGTCAATGGGTGGGAACTGGCTTCAGGCCACCATGACAGTTGTCACTAGGTTTGAAGAACCCAGGAGGGTCAACACCAGAAAGGTGTCTAAAGGGGCTGAGGAACTGGCTTATGTTGAGCTTTAAAACAGGAAGAGTCACTTGAGCTTCTTCCATCCATCCCTTTATCCCTTCTCTTCAGATACCAGCAACCAAAGTTCTTACACAATCTCTGCAGGTCCTGGGAAGACTGATGGGCCCCAAGATCTCCTTGGGAAGAGCCCATGCGAATTTGGGCATGTGTGCTAGTGTGTGCATGCATCTAAGTGTGAATATGTTCAGGTCTGTGAATAGGAGTGTAGATGTGTGCTCTTGTGTGTGCTGGTGTAGTCATGCTCTGTGTATGTTGTATATTGTATGTCCATGTATATTCATTCTATATGTGCATGCTGTGTATGATGTGTCTGTGTGTGCCATTTTGTAAATATGTCTGTGCGTGAGTGTATTAGGTCATGCAGATAATTGTGTGGGATGTGTGCCTATGTGTGTGCACATGTGTGTCTGCAGCTGAGTATAGTTTTTCTTCCATTGCTTTTGTGGCTGTAACTGCATTGTGTGGGAAGAAGGGGTTTGGGTGGCCAAATCGTGCTGTTTCTTTCAGGGCAATGAGGTTTCTTGAGCATAAAAAGTCTGCTTTGGGACCTTCCCTGGGGGAACTTATGCCCTGTGGCCCACCTGCCGGTACAGAGGGTTCTATCTCTTCCCTCCTTCCAGTCCCCTTGGCAGAGGAAGTGGACTTTTTGGCTGTTAATTGGGATCCAGACATGCACAGCAGGTCTTGGCTCACATCTTCTTCCTTGGCCTTCTTCCCAAAGCGTCTGTCCTTCAGAGGAGAAGGCGTTTGTACACAGAGGATGGACGGAGCCCAATGCAGGGGCTTCACCATTGCTGGCCCCAGTGATGGAGGACATGGCTGACCTCTGGCAGTCGCCCCTTGGGTGGGCTTTGTGGTCCAGATGGAAGGGCAAGAGTGGGGGATGGGAGTGAGCAGGCACTGAGATGTCTGCAAGACCTGGACGTCGTTCCTGCTTTCTCGTTTACTAGCTCGTGAGCCAGGGTAAGATCTCGGCCCCGTTGTGCCTCAATTTGCTCAGTTATGAAATGGGAGTGCTAGTACTTACCTCTTGGTTTCCTTCAGGAACTAAATGAACTTCTGTGTTTGTTGTAGTTACTATGGATAAAACTTATCAGTTTAAAACAACAAAATCACATATTTGCTCACAAATTTGCAGCTTGGGCAAGGTTGAGGGTGGGGGTCACTTACCTTTTTCCACTGGGGGTTAACTAGGCAGGATGAGGTTGGGGGCTGGATCATCCAAGGCTGGGGGAAGTCTGAGATTGATCACCTGAGTCCTTAGCTGGAGCCACTGGCTGGAACAGCTGCCTGTGGCCTTTCCACGTGGCCTGGGCTTCCTCATAACATTGTGGCTGGGTTCCAAGGACCAGCATCCTGAGAGAGAACGCCAAGCAAGCCGTATCACCTTTTATGACCTACCCTTAAAAGTTACACAGCATCGCTTTCCTGGCATTTGACTCTTCGCTCGAGCCACAACATCTCACTCAGATCTGAGGGGAGAGAAAATAGATTCAGACATTTGGTGGGGATGAACAATGATCTAGACAGCGTGTGGAAGTATCGCAGCGGGTGTTCTGGTTAAACGCAACCTGCCATAGTGCCCCCAGGGCACCTCCTCCTCTGTGGTCTGGGTCCCGCTGACATCCAGCATGGTGGCCAGGAGTGTCCAGGCACATGACCATGAAGCCCCCACAAATGGTGGCCATGCCCTGCCTGGGCAGGTCTCTAATTCCATGCTGCTCTTTCAGTCTCACAGGTGAGAAACCTTGGGGTTCAGTCTTCACCTCAAACCCCTGTTGGGCCTCCCAAGCTGAGGGAGCAGAGGCCTCAAGGCGCAGAGCCAAGGCCATGGAGAGGTGGCTGGGTGAGCGGCAGTGCTCTCTTACTTACCGAGTATTTCCCATGCACCTCCTGTGTGCCAGGCTCTGTTGCAGCTCTGGGGATACAGCAGTGAAGGGAACAGGCAAAAATATGGATGTAATGAAATACACATGTAAAATAAACAGTGTGTTAGATGGGGGTGAGTTCTATGGACTATAAAGGAGCAGGAAAAGGGGACCTGAAGAAGGACAGGAGCCGTGCAGGATGGTCAGCGGGGCCTCACTGAGATGGTGGCACTTCTGTAGCAACCTGAATCCAGTGAGGGAGGGACCCATGCAAAGGCCATGAAAGGCAAAGCACGGCCGGCCAATGTGTTTGGGGAAACATGGTTGGAATGGGGCGAGCCAGGGAGGAGCAGGGCCTGGGAGGTCAGAGGTAATGGCGGTGGGGATGCAGACTGTGTAGGGCCCTGTGCATATAATGACTTTGGCTTCAAGTTTAGGTGACGTGGGAAGCCGTTAGAGGGCGTCTAGCACAGACATGAAACGATCTGATGTATGGGGGTATCAGGTATCTATTGTACAACCAATTGCCCCAAAACTCAGTGGCTTGAAACAATGACTTATTATTTCCCGTGATTCAGTGGGTTGCCTGGCCAGCCTCTGTACTTGTGCTCACTCACGTGGCTTCCTTCGCCTGGAGGACGGGCGGAGCTGGAACCCCGAGTAGGCCTCTCTCAAGTCTGGCTGTCTGCGGGGACCCTTGGTGTTCCTCCATGTGGCCTTTCGGCCTCCACTAGGTTAGACCACATTCTTTTTTTAAAAAATTTAATTTTATTTTTGATTTTAGAGAGAGGAGAAGGGAGGGAGAAAGAGAGGGAAACATTGATATCAATCAATTGCCTTCTGTATGTACCCCAACCGGGGACCAAACCCACAACCCAGGCATGTGCTCTGACTGAGAATTGAACCAGCCACCTTTTGGTTTGTGGGACAATACCCAATCCACCAAGCCACACTGGCCAGGGCTAGGCCACTTCCTTACACAGCAACGTCAGGGCAGCGTTCCGAGAAAGCAGATGTGGAAGCTGCAGAGTCTCTTAAAGCCTAGGCTAGGAGCAGCACAGCATCACTTCCACCGTATCTATTGGTCAAAGCCAGGTGCAAGGCCAGCCCAGTTTCACCATGGAAGGGCCCTGTACAAGAGCGTGACTACCAAGAAGCATGGTTCATTGGGGGCCATTTCGTGACACCTACCGTGTGGTTTAACGGGGTGTCTCTGGCTCCTGTGTGTTGGTAATAGAGTGAAAGGCAAAGACAGAAACAGGGAAAACAAGTAGGAGGCCTTCCTAACTGTGGCTGGGACCAGGGCGGTTACGGAGGAAGTATGGAGAAGTGGTCAGATTATAGGGATATTTTGGAAGTGGAATGAACAGGATTTCCTCCCGGGTTGGGAGTCAGAGGGGCAGTGCCCGCAGTCGGAAGGAAGCGCGGAGTCGGTACCTGCTGAGCCGGAGAAGGCTGAGGGAGGTGCAGGTTTTGTTGTTGTTGTTTTTTTAGAGGGGCAAAATTAGCAATTCAATTTTAGACGTGTTAAATTTAAGATGCCTCTTAGGACAGTCAACTGGAAATGTTAAGAGGCAGTTAGATCTAGATGAGTCTGGAGTTCAGGAGACAGGTCTGGGCTGGTTATTTAAAGCCTTGGGGTTGGAGGATCAGGAGGGAGTGAGCATGGGAAGGGGAGAGAAGAGGGCAGAGGACTGAGCTCCGGGGCACCTGCAGGCTGAGGCTGTGCAACACCGAGACCGGACCACCGATTCAACCTACCACACTGCACCAAATGGCTTTTCCATTTTTATTTGGGGGAAATTTTAAAAACAAAAGCAGAAAAACACACAGAAGAAAATAACAATGATCCATTTTCTCATCTTTCAGAATTAACTTCTCTTAATATCTTTGCCTATTTGTGTCCACTTGTATATAATCAGGCATATCATGTAGATTTATGTGTTTAGAAATATTTTCATTAAACTGGGGTCCTCTGGTCGTGTAACCTTTCAAATGGATTTGTTGATCTGTACCTCACATACCATACAATTCACCCCTTTAAAGCACACAATTCAATGGGGTTTCGTGTATTCGCAGAGGTGTGCGGTCGTCACCACAGCAGTGTGGGAATAGAGCACCCTCCCACAAAGAAACCTCACACCCATTTTCAGTCTCTCCCCAACCTCATCCCAGCCTCAGGCAACCACTGATCTAGTTTCTGTCTTTATAGACTTGCCTATTCTGGGTATTTCATATAAATGGAATCATATATGTTTAATTAGTTTCTATCGATTTACCTGAAGAAATTTAAGTGAAATCACAGGAATTATTTAACTTCACATTGATTTTATAACTTTGGACTTACTGATGAACCTCAGCTATGAAAGAGAATACTGGCCTTCTCACACTGCCCCCTTCTTCTCTTCCCAGCCTCCAGAGTTTTGTTTGTTACGCTGTTAGTTTTACTTTTTCTGCATTTATAACACTCACAGTCTGTTCTCTAAGCACAGTTCTTATAGTTGTTTGACAGCAGTCCCAGACTGAAATGGATGCAGGGCTCATTATCAGTCTGTTTATGTAGATCCTCCATTCATGAGTTCTTTATTTTGCGTCAGCTCCTAACTGGGCAGGCTTTTGTGGTTAAGTAGTTTCATCCATCCCCTACCCCCACCCCACTTCCCCCCAGGAAGGCTAGAGAGGTTGTGTTCTTTTGGGGTCATTCGCATCTGATATTATCTTGTCTTCGATGCTTTACTTGAACAACATCTAACTGGGTATAATATTCTTGGCTCACGTTTCCTTTCCCTCATTACTTTGCAAACATTTGTTCTGTTGTCTTTTGGCATCAGATGCTGCCACGGAGAATAAAGTTAGCCTGATTTTTTAAAAAAATCCTTAACGTTGAGTCACTTTTTCTATCTGGATACCTGAAGATTTTATTATTTGTTTTTGAAATTCAATAGCTTAGCCAGTGTGTAAGTTATCTCTTGCTCTGTGACAAATCTCTCTAAAACTTAGCCCTTTAAGACAGCAACACACAGTACTTCTCAGTTTCTGTAGGTCAGGAAGCCAGGCAGAGCCCAGCTGCGTCCTCGGCTCCATGGTCTCTTACAGCTGCAATCGAGGCAAGGTTGAGAAAGCCAGAGGCAGGGGTCTCCGGAGCCCTGTCGGAAGGTGCTGACCACAGCAAGGCTATGTCTCCATGTTAAGCATTCTATACCATGACAAAATCTCTTCCTAAGAAGATTCTTACCTGCTGACACAGTACTGAGTGTCCTTCTTCCCCATTTCATCTCCTTGAATATTTATGTTTGTTCATTTGGTTTTTATTTTTTTTGCTTGGGTTGGATCATCTTCAACCCAAGGGCACTGATGGCACACATTTAAGGGGGGCTCACTCTCTGTGCAACCCGAGACTAAGCAGCACCTTCCATTTGCTGCCTCAGGTGCCTTGCTGGCCAGCCTGACCATCTTCATCTGTCTTCCATGTCATTTACTTCTCTCTAATGTTTTCTTCTCTGTGTGCTTTTAAAAATCACCAGTCAGTGGGATTATATTAAGTCTTTGCTCTGTATCAGTTAAGTCTACTTTTATTAATGCCTATTCTGTTTCTAGCTGTTTATAATTTGTTTGTTCTGTAATGTTGTTTCCTGTTTTGCCCCCCCATTTGTTTCCTTAGGTTTTTGATATCCCTTTATATTTCATCCTATGGGGGTTCATTTTATCTTTGAGCTCTTACTTGTTTGAATTAACATT